>JADRCD010224384.1:7759-46119 GCA_019843815.1 Montemys delectorum | reverse complement strand
CCCATGTCTTCCTGAGAGGCCAGCTCCTCATGCATGTCCCATGTCTTGCTGCCTTTCCTAGAGAAGAGTCTTCCCTCTTTGCATTTTGTTTCAACTCACAAGCCTGTGATTCAGGAGTTGCCTCCAAGCCTCCATTTTCTTAAGAAGCTCTGTACTCCAGTCCTGAAGGCCAGCTGTGGAATGGCCTAATGGGAACATTGGTGACTGAGAAAGTCACAGGTGGCTTGAGATGTGTGTGTGGAGAATGTAAGTGTGACCTTATGGTTAACAGATTTCACTTTTTAAAAAAGTGGAAAGACAGTACAAGTACAGTCTCATGAAAAGCTAAATAGTGAAGATGGGGCTTGCCAAAGGCAGCTTTTTAGCCCTGGTTGCAGAGCAGTGGGAGGACAGAAGAAGGCTTGGTGAAGGAGGACTCAACCACTGCTGGGCTCTGGAGCAGATTTCAGGAGCTGCTGTCTTCCTCTCTTCCAGGAGCAGGCACCATGGCCATCATTTCCTACTTGGAATCATTTGCCTCTGTTGGCCTGCAAGTTCCTTGACTGGTGGACCATCCTGGAAGCATTCCTTCCTGACCCAGGTTCAGATCTGGAAGGGCTGCAATGGCCTACATGAATTGTTCTAGAAGGGTTTCTTCTGTTTACTTGCTTCAGGAATTCATGCAGGGTGGATTGTGTGAACTTTTTCAGCTATTTACACCCCTAGTAAATTTGTTAAGGAGAGATGTACAACCCTAATTAATTTTAGAGGTACTCTGACAGTGTGTTCTGTTTTTCCCAGTAGCCCCATAAAGGGAGATGGGATGAAGCCAGTCCCCTTTTCTGACAGTATAATGCTAGTGGTGTCTGCTGTGGCTAGGAGAGGACAGGATGCTTTTGTTTCTTAGTGACTATATGTAAGGTGACTAGCCCAGAGTTAGGTACTTTCTTGGAGTTAAGTGTCAGCACTTCTGACATGGAATAATACCATGTTATGGTTGAGAAATGGAGACATGGCATTGGACAAGGCACGAAGCAGGCTTGAGCTGGTGTGAAAAGGAGGAATGCAGTGTGGCAGTGTACTCTCATGCTGGCCTTGCTGATGACCTGGCTCAGAGCATCCTTTGCAGCCAACTTCTGTCATTGTCAGGGTGTCAGCCTGGTAGAAGAGTGTCGGGAGCTGATACACTCACTACCTGAGTAGGGGGAAGGCTTGGCCTGCTAGTCCTATGTGATCAGAACTGGGTGAGAGTTACCTGTTAGCATTGCAGGGCTCTGTCTCTGTGTCAATGGGTGTAGAACTTTGCCTGTGTTTTGTGCTCCAGCTTTGCTTTCTGCTGAAAGGTGACAGCTCTTTTAGCACTAACTTAAAATGCCAGTGATCCTGTCAGAAAGGGGATACAGGTTAGTTCTGCTGGATCCTGTACAGTGGTGTGTCCCTTTTGTTCTCTGCTGTGACCACAATTCAGGAGAAGAGCAGAGTGGCATTTCTAACTTGGGAGTCAGGTTTTGTTTGATGTTTTGTCTCCCTGAGGAAGGTAGACTTTGTCCTTGGTGAGTTTTTAGATGGCCCTCAAAGCTGGGGGTTTGTTTTTGAAGCCTGGAGAACTGTCCCAACACTAGTCTGGAGGAGGGGACTTTTGTCCTGGATATAGATCTAAAAGGGGCATGTAGTAAGTAGCCTTTATCCCAGCACTCAGGAGGCAGAAGCAGGTGGAGCTCTTGAGTTCCAGGACAGCCAAGACTATAGAGAGACTCTGTTGCTGGTCGGGTGGAGCATGTATTATCCCTTGATTAATGATGTTGTTGGTTGTGGCAGACAGACACCTCAAGGTGCCAAGATCAGAGCTGGATGAAGGGGCATCCTACTCCTGCAGTCCTCTGTACCACTTGACTGCAAACTGGCCCCAGCCTGAGTTTGCTGGGAGACTTTTCTGCTTCTTACGACAGACTCCTTCTGAAGCTGCTTCTGGGGGCTGCTCCTTTTCATTTTCTGGGTGTGTGTTGTCCTGAACCTGGCTCTTAGTTGATTGTGAGAATGGGCAGCTGAGTTTGAGGTTTATCTATCCATCCATCCATCCATCCATCCATCCACCCACCCACCCACCCACACTTACTTCTTTCTTTCTTTCTTTCTTTCTTTCTTTCTTTCTTTCTTTCTTTCTTTCTTTTGTTCTAGGAGGTAGTAGGAACTGATCTAGGGCCTTGTGTGTGCTACCATTGAGCTCTGTTCCCAACTCTTTTTCTTTAAATTATTTATTTTATGAATGTTGAGTACACCGTAGCTGTCTTCATACACACACCAGAAGATCTATCAGATCCCATTAGAGATAGTTGTGAGCCACCATGTGGTTGGTAGGAATTGAACTCAGGACCTCTGGACGAGCAATTGCTGCCTCCCCCCCCCCCCCCCAAGTTTGAGGTTCATTAAGCAGCAAGATGGCAGTGTGTTCTCTGGTGGCCTTGCTAAGTCTGCACTCCTTTCATTCTCAGAGCACAAGTATTCCCTACTGTAGGGTCTTATGAAGTGGGGCTCATTTCCTGAATGAGGTGAACCTGTGCTGTCTAAGCTTCCTCCCAGTCTGGGAGCCTATGCAGTAACATCTTCATGAGTTGTGGTAAAACTGACAGGTGGCTGAGTAGTTGACTAGCCATTTCTCTGTAGTGCTGATAGTACTTGGGGTGGTAGGCAGACTTGAGTGCATCCAGTCCCTGCCTTTGAGGATGTGCGGCCTACCAAGGAGGCCAGAATGGTGTGCTGTGTGTGAATGTCAGAGGTGTAATCTGGCCTTAGGGCTGCAACTCTTGAGCTCAAATGGAACAGTTCGCCTGTGTCTTATTTGAAAGGAGGATCCTGCCGGGCAGTGGTGGCGTGTGCCTTTAATCCCAGCACTTGGGAAGCAGAGGCAGGCGGATTTCTGAGTTCGAGGCCAGCCTGATATACAGAGTGAGTTCCAGGACAGCCAGGGCTATACAGAGAAACCCTGTCTTGAAAAAACAAACAACAAAAAAAGTTATTTATTTTATGTATATAAGTGCTCTATCTGCATGCCAAAGAGGGCATCAGATCCCATTTATAGATGATTGTGAGCCACCGTGTGGTTTCTGGGAATTGAACTCTGGACCTCAGGAAGAGCAACCAGTGTTCTTAACAGTTGACCTATTTCTCTAGCCCCCAAACATTTTCTTTTGAGACAAAGTTTCTCTCTCTATGTAGCTCTGGCTATTCTGGAACTCACAGAAATCCATCTGCCTCTGCCTCCTGAGTGCTAAGATTAAAGGAGTGTACCACTAATCACCTGGCTAGACTATTTTTTTAATTAAAAAAATATTTTTCTAAAAGATGACTTTATATGGATGAGTATTTTGCCTGTGTATGTGTATGTACACCATACATGTGCTTATAGAGGGTTGTGGTCCACCAAGTGAGTGCTGGGAACTGAACTTAGGTCCTGTGTAAGGACCATGAGAGCTCTTAACCTTGGAGCCATCTCTCTAGTCCAAGTTTGAATTCTTTTTTTTTTCTTTTTCTTTTCTTTCTTTTCTTTTCTTGTCTGTCTGTCTGTCTGTCTGTCTGTCTTTCTTTCTTTCTTTCTTTCTTTCTTTCTTTCTTTCTTTCTTTCTTTTGGAGACAGGGTCTCTGTATAGTCCTGGCACTCTCTCTGTAGAGCAGGCTGCCTTCGAACTCTGCCCACCTCTGCCTCTGGAGTGTTCAGATTGTGGGTGCCACCATCATCTGGTTCAAGATAGAATTCTTGAGAGCATGAAATGGCTCTCTGGAATACTCTGTCATTTGGAAGTTCAGAATTAAATGCTTTATAGCAGGTGCAGGCGGTTAGCTCTTGTTTGTTTCTGCTGTGAGGGGAACAGACTTGAAAGGAATAGTTGGGTTGGTCAGTCACTGAGCAGTTTATCTCATGGACTCCAAGATTGGGTTTTCTGTACATTTCAAGCTCTTGGAGACGGCTCCTGGAGAGCTTGGACATGGCTGAGGTTAATATTGCATTTTCTTTCTTTTATTTTTTTTTAGTTGGCATCTTGCTTTTCTGTCTGGGCTAGCCTGGAACTCCTGCCTCAGCCTTCCAGGCAGCTGGTTTGATAGGTGAGCATTGTATCTAAAATGGTGTGGTACTGTGTGGATGTAGATGAAGGGCAGGAATCTGGGAGAAAGCCCTACTGCTCTTAGGCTTGTCTTGGGTTGTCAGCTGGCTAATAAGTCCAGGGCTACCAGGACCCTTAGATTGTGTGTTGGCCATCTCGTTTCCTAATCTTCCTTGATTCTCTATGGATTGTTGAAGAAAGGGTCAGTTCAGGTGAGGTGATGTGCCCTCTGGGGATGCAGGCCTGCCAGGCAGCTGTGGTTCCAGCTTCTGAGTTGCTGGAGCTTCAGCAGTTTCTTGGATCCAGCCACTAGAGCCTGTGAGCCGGGGGAAGCCTACGGCCATCAAAGTTCTGTCGGGCCTTGGTGAAGCATGCCTTTAATCCCAGGGCTTGAGAGGCAGGGGCAGATCGACCTCTGAGTTCCAAACCATCATTGTCTACATAGTGAATTCCAGGCCAGCCAGGGTGATATTCAAACTTAGTCTCAAAATAAATACATTTTAAAAAAGGATTTCCCTTGAGCTCAAGTAGGCACGGCATGATGCAGTTAACAGGCCAGTGCCACTAGATGAGCACACTGGCTTCCATGTACTGAGAACATTTGCTTTCTCTTTTAGTCTGAAGGTGGGCACTTGTCTTCAACTAAGGGGCCAGGAAAGACTGAGCAATCTGTGAGTCTCAAACCAGTGCTGGGTGACCCTGAAGCAAGAGGGCTCAGTGCTGCCTAGCCCACTTTCCTACTTCAGTACTTCTGAGAGCTGAGCTCTATTTCAAAGGCTCCACCATAGAGATCTGAAGTATTTAATTTGCATTTGTGTTCACTTCCCTGTTCATGCATCTTTCTTCTTTTACTTGAAAAAAATATTAAGAGAAATTTCTTTTTATGTGTCAGAGTGGTGTATGCCACATTGGTGCAAGTGCCTGAGGAGGCCAGAAGAGGGCATCCGATACCCTGGAGTTGGAGCTGCAAGGTGGTGTGAGCTGTGCTGGACCTTGAGTCCTGGGAGCTTCTGGCGTCTCTTCCTTTTACTTACTTTAAATCTGGGTTCCAAACTGTTTTAGATGCAAGAACCCATTTTCATTTTAGCTTTCCAGTCTTTCCTTGGTGTGCTTTATTTTTTATTTTTTATTTTTTATTTTTGGTTTTTCAAGACAGGGTTTCTCTGTGTAGCCCTGGCTGTCCTGGAACTCACTCTGTAGACCCCAGGCTGGCCTTGAACTAAGAAATCCACCTGCCTCTGCCTCCCAAGTGCTAAGATTAAAGGTGTGCACCACCACTGCCTGGCCCTTGGTGTGCTTTTAAGAGTAGCTGGGTTTTTCATTGTTTTTAAAATTCTCAAGTTTGGGTGTGGCTCTTGTTTTCAGCTGGGAATCTTCTTAGATGAGAAAGCTGGTCTCACCTGTATTTGACACCTGGGAATCAACTTTGGTACTCCCTCTGGTGGGGAGCCCCATTTATCCCCATAGCCTACCCCACCTTTTTTTTTTTTTTTTTTTTGGTTTTTTGAGACAGGGTTTCTCTGTATAGCTCTGGCTGTCCTGGAACTCACTGTAGAACAGGTTGGCCTTGAACTCAGAAACCCGCCTGCCTCTGCCTCCCAGGTGCTGGGATTAAAGGCGTGTGCCATCAGTGCCTGGCCTACCCCACCTTTTTTTGGAAACATTCTCTTTTGAAGTCCATATGGCTTGTGTAACATCTTCTAAAATCCTGCCAAGGTTATAGCATGCTTCCACTGATGGCTTTTGTATTTTCTTATTTTATTTATTTGCTTATTTGTTTTTTATTTATTGGCAAGGTCTCACTGTAGCTCTGGTTGCCCTGGGACTCGTTATGTAGACCAGGCTGGCCTCTGCATCCATAGTGCCTGGATTAAGGTGTGGGCCAGTATGCCAACTGTGCGCTTGCTTGTGCGCTTGCGTGTGCGTGTGCGCTTGCAAGGGAGCTCCCCCCCCCCCACGCACGCACCCTCCCATGCACGCACGCACGCACGCACGCACGCACGCACGTACGCACGCACGCACGCACGCACGTACACACGCAGATTCGCATGTGGATGCAGGAGTTACAAGCAGTTGTGAGTCGTCTGGCATGGGTGCTGGTCCTTAACTCAGAACAGTAGAAGTGCAGCAGCAAGTGTTCCTAACCACTGAGCCATCTCTGTTCCTGCTGCTTGGTGTGTTTTGGCTAGCCTTGACTGTCTAAGCTCAATTGATCCTCCTCAGCCTTCTAACTGCCTGTAACTAATGGCCTGCATTACACACCTTTGATTAAGAGTCTTGTTTCTGCCTTTCCTCCCAGTGCCTGCTGGGCTGTCAGGGAAAAGAACTGGTTTGGAACTGTCTCTTAGTCCTCATCTGAGCAGGTAGGTAGGTATCAGGTGCTGGCAACCTTCAGTGCTTCATGTGCTTCAGCTGTTGGTAAGTTACTGAGAGAGTGCTATAGAAAGTGCTATAGAGAGTGCTATAGAGAGTGATGGCACCTTTCCCTCCTGTGTGGTCACTGTACTCTCTGGGTAGACATGTGCTCAGTCTTGCCTGAGAGACAAAGATGTAGCCATTCCAATCTGAGCTGGACCAGCGACAACAAAACAAGCCATTGAAGGACTTTGTATATATCAGACACAGTCCCTTTGGCTGGGGCTGGAGTTTTTGTTTCTTGAATGGCTTATTGTGCCTTACCTCCTTCATTAAGTCTTGATCTGGCTCAGGTTGGGGTGATCAAATCTTTCCTTGGGGTTGAATGCTAGTTACCATGGTAAGGATAGTTTGCCTAGTTTGTTTTTTTTTCTTTCTTGCTCTCTTCCCATCTCTTCCTCCCTTCCTTTTTCCCTCCCCCCTTCTTTCTTTCAAGAGAAGGTTCTCTGAGTAGCCCTGGCAGTCTTAGAACTCACTCTGTAGACCAGATGGGCCTTCAACTTGTATTCTCCTTTCTCTGCCTCCTGAGTGTTAAAGATTAAAGGCATGCACCACCATGCTCAACGTTTTCTTTCTTTCTTTCTTTCTTTTTTTTTTTTTTTTGGTTTTTTGAGACAGGGTTTCTCTGTGTAGCCCTGGCTGTCCTGGAACTCACTCTGTAGACCAGGCTGGCCTTGAACTTAGAAATCCGCCTGCCTCTGCCTCCCACGTGCTGGGATTAAAGGTGTGTGCCACCACCGCCCGGACCAACATTTTCTTTTTAATTAAAAAAACTTACTGGCTGTTCGGGGGGCAGACATACCAAGACACTTGTATGGTGGTTGGAGAACAACTTTGTGGGATTGGTTCTCTCCTATTTTTGTGTAGGTTTTAGGGGATCAAACTTAGGTAGTCAGGCTTGCATAGAATAGAGCAGGTAGCAAGCAGGTGACTAAAGCCTGCCTGTTTTCAGGGCTAGTAGCCCTCTTTGAATCCAGATAGGGTGATTGCTGCTGGGCTTTACTTGCATGGTCTCCATCATGGGGCCTGCAGGACTAATGTGCTGTTGTTAGATGGAAAGTAGCCTTTGGCTTATTACGTCTCACCTTTTCCTCCAGCATTCACTTGGCTGGCTTCTGGCCAAGCACCCCCCCTCCTTTTTATTTTTTTATTTTTTATTTTTTTGGTTTTTCGAGACAGGGTTTCTCTGTATAGCCCTGGCTGTCCTGGAACCTGGAACTCACTCTGTAGACCAGGCTGGCCTCGAACTCAGAAATCCACCTGTCTCTGCCTCCCTAGTGCTGGGATTAAAGTCATCTATGCAGCCTGCTGCTTTATGTTGGGGGTGGGGGGGGGGATGTCCCTCAGCACAGCACTTTGATTGCTTTACCCAAACGTTTGGTGTGATATTGCCATCCATTAGCTGGGCCTAGGACTGGGTCTAAAGGAGCAGCCCCTAGAGGGCCAGTGAGACCTGATGAAAGTCCAGAGTAAGTGTTGAATGGCTTGTAGGAAGAGGGGCCTAAGTGCTACTTGTTAGGGTTTCATTGAAATGAGAGCTTGAAACCTCTGGCTTTGCCCACTACCACCCCCTGGTACTGAGCTGTTAGCCTGTCCTGGTGCAGGTGTGGCGAGTTGCAGTTTTGTCTCTAATTGTGGGTGAGTCTTCCTTGGTTCTGATAGAAATCTTCCCCTTATGCTTGAGAGTTTGTCTCTGTTCAGACCTACTGTTCACACAAGCAAGGGCCCCAGGCCAGAGCCCACAGCTTGTGTGGAGTGAGGGACCACAGAGTTGGGACTAGGAGGTCTGGATTGGTCTGACTGTCTTACTTGTTTCCTCTTGCTTATCCCATCCTTCTGATTAACCTAGGGAACCAGAAACTGGCCTTTGTTCTTCTGGGCTGCTGCTTCCTTTCGGTTGACCAGGTGACAGGACCAAGGGATGCTTGTTAAATGGCCGCTGCTTTTTGCTGTGCTCTTGGTGCACTGGGCAACATGAGAACTAGTGGCTCTCTGCTTTTCCTAGGTGTTAGCAGGACATTTCCTAGGTGTTGGTGTATGAATGGACATTGCTGTTACTAGTTCTAAAGGAGCTGAGTTCCACACTGACAGTTGGTAGCCACTAAGAAAGAAATCTTGAGCTGACTTCCCAGGACAGAGATGCACAGTATCCCCTGTCTAGGCTGCCAAGCTCTTGCTTTGCCAGGTTACCCTTTCCCTCCTCCCAAAGCTCAGTCACCATTGCAGTTTGGGGTGGGAGGAGGAGGGAAGAGAACTACATTTTATGTTGTCCTCAGTGTCATGTATGTGCATACATGTACATACATTTGTACGTGTGTGTGTGTGTGTGTGTATGTGTATGTGTGTGCGTGCGCGCGCTTTCTCCACATTGTGGCAAAGACAGCAGCTCCTCCAGACCAGACCAGGCAAACAGTAGGTTCCCCAGAGTAGTCATGAAATTGAAGACTGCAGGGCCAACAGGTTGGCCACCCTAATCTTGGCCAGGATTAAGGGACCACATCATGGTGCATTTGGTTGATTATGTTTGCATGGGGTGCCTCTGTGGAAGGTTAGAACTCAATACTGTACCGGTCCTCCAGAGGCTAGGGACATGTCCTGGCTCCTGTCTTGCATGTGGTTTCTATCCTAGCAGATACAGAATGCAAAGTGGCATTGTCTGCTTTGTAAAGTGAGCTATCTGTGGGCACTGGAGTGCCTGCTGTGTTGGTTACCCAGAATGCCTTCTTGGGTTGCTACATTGTCTTCTGTGTCCATCATGATGCAGCCTTACAGTGAGCCCTGACCCTTATCTTCTTACTAAGTTGGCCTTCCCTTTCTGCATGTATCCTCTTCCAGGGTACCCACTGTCTCCTGTCCAGCATTTTGGCTTTACCAGCTTCCAAGGAGGAAGACACTATTTGTCCTGTAACCTGGCCTTGCTGTGTGCCTTCTGCCCTGAGTAAGCTTAGGTTTTTGTAGCCTTTTCTTCCCAGGAGGATGTAGACACCACTGACTCTGGAGGCTGTTGAGATTGGGATGCAGCGGTCTTAGTCTTAGTTGCTAGCATGCTAATAACACACACATGACAAGGTCGTGGTTCATCCACCTCTCCTGCCATCCTGGACTTCCTGAGGAAATATCTCCCTCTGGTCCAGTCTAGCACCTACGTCTGACAAATCTTAGGGCTTTATCTTCTTGGTCAGTGACTAGCATAGGGAAGCACTATGACCCAGCAGGCGCTTGTGCAAGTTTTAGCACTTTGTTGATGGAATTAAGATCAATAATGGGAAAGGCTTAAGATGCTTGCTGCTGAATCAGGCCAGCTCATTGTGCTGACACTCCCCCCCCCCCCCCCGAACTGGCTTTTCTGTCCCCCCAAAACAATGAAAATCAGGAGAGAATTATATGCTTACTTTGGGTCCCAGGTTCTGACTTGGGCAGCCTCTTACTGGCCTTGGCTGATGGTCAGCACCTGAGCTCTTGCTCTGTTCCCTGATCACTGTTCTCTTTGCTTTTCTCCCTCTTTTACTTTCTCCTGTGCTTTGGAGAGTTCTCGGCAGCACATCGTGCTAGTTGCTTTTGGCAATTAGACCCGTCTTGTGTTCCTTCAACCACTAACATGCCTGCTGTTCTCCTCCCCAGTTCCCATTGAGGGAAGGAATAGTGGTTGGCCTCTTTCTTGTCTTGCTAGTGTGGCGTGAACCTGTTCATCCTGTGACCAAGTTACAGGCTGATAAGGATTCATCTCTCTAAGCACAATAGTGCCTAAGCTGAGGGTTGGGTGTGGGGTGGGAATTAAGATTTCATGTGGCCTGTGCATGACATACATTTGGCAGTGTGGGTGTTGAGGTAGCAGAACTTGGTAGACCCTTTGGAGAACCTACTACATTGGTTCCTCCTGCAGTTCTTTTGACCTGTGTATGTCACCCACTCTCACTGAGTGTTGAAGTTGTGCATACTGTTGGGCAGGACCTGACATGTTGAACCTCTTGGGCCTTGAGTGCATGAGTGCACATGCTCTGAGTCACCTCACTTGCTTTCTAGTTATCTTGGAGTGTCTTAATGTTTCCAAGCTTGAGTGTCTATTGTGATACTGGGCTAGTGTCATTCTTTGGGGTCCTAGGTGTGATGGTGGTGGCAGCGCTTGGCTTCTGTTTAGTTGTGCTGCTCATGATGGATCTGCTCATTTCTAGAGATCAGACAGCTGGAAGAGGCCAAGATAGGACCCCCAATTCTACCTGTGCCAGTAGACTTGAACAGGATGGATTTCTGTTCCCAAGTCCCCTACATTCTTCCTGAAACTCTTGGTTTTAAATTGGGCCTTAGTGTGTAGATCATGCTTGGCCTGGAACTTATGTTACTCCTGTCTCTGCCTGAGTGCCCAGGTAGGAGGGGGCTTTAGAAGACACCACATCTAGGTCCTTGCTAAGGAGCCTCTTAAGGGACACAGGAGAAATGGCCACGAGGACAGTGTCATTTCCCACAATGTGCTCACTTGTGTTAAGCAGGCCACTTTACAGATATAAGACACTGAGGCTTAGTGAAGCTCTGCAGCTGACCACTTTGCAGAGTGGGGCTCTGCGGAGGCCTGCTCTGTCCACCCTTGGAGCCTTAGCTCATCATGTACAGCTGCTCACATAGAGAGGTACCCAGAAGCCAGGCAGTGGTGGCAGCACTTGGGAGGCAGAGGCAGGTGGATTTCTGAGTTTGAGGCCAGCCTGGTCTACAGAGTGAGTTCCAGGACAGCCAGGGCTATACAGAGAAACCTTGTCTCGAAAAGAAACAAAAAAAAAAAGGGGGGGGGTGCCCAGGATACCAGTGTCCTGAGCTATTTATCATTTCTGTGACCTTGAGCTACTTAGGCTTCTGTGGTGCAGAGGGTCTGCTGTCCCTTTTAACCAAATGTGGTTTCTGTGATATCCAGGAGGTCCTGAGCCAGTCAGTGGGGTTTTGTAATGAGAATCTTACTCTTCAAGTATGGGTTGATGGTGGGGCTTGGTGACAGCTAAAGTCCTCTTAGGCTCCCCCACCACCCTATCCTGATAAAGGAAGACAGATGGGAAGAAACATTTAATATGCAAGAAGTTGGGGGTTCAGCCTGAGTTGGATCTCTTCAGCTTTGTCTTAGAGCTGTGCACTTTGAGCACATCACATCAGATATGTTTGTATCACCATAGGTCTTTGCAAATGGAAGGGCAAGCCTGTCTTGTCAGTAGTTCCCCAAATAGGAGCTGAACCAGGGCAGCCCTCTCCCACTTTTTCAGGAACAAGATAAATCCCTAGGAAGAGTGTAGGCAGCTGGCTGGTTTCTACAGGTGCTGTTTTTAATTGCCTAAAGACAGTATTTAGGGGTGCTAGTGCTGCCACACGGCTCGACTCGCTGGAGAGACTCCATCTAGGGAAAAGGGAAGACACTAAGATTTCAAGAAAGAAGGGATGTATCTTAGGGTTTCCATTGCTGTGAACAAACACCATGACCAAGGCAAGTCTTATAAAGGACAACATTTAATTGGGGCTGGCTTACAGATTCTGAGGTTCAGTCCATTACCATCTTGGTGGGAGAATGGTAGTATCCAGGCAGGCATGGTGCAGGAAGAGCTGAAAGTTCTACATCTTCATCTGAAGGCTGCTAGTGGAGTACTGACTTCCAGGCAGCTAGGATGAGGGTCTTATAGCTCACACCCACAGTGACACACCCACTCCAACAGGGCCACACCTTCTAATAGAGCCTCTCCCTAGGCTGAGCGTAAGCAAACCACCACTGGATGGTCCTCATTCCACTGTTTTCACACAAGGGCTTGCTCTTTAGTCCAGGCTGGCCTCAAACCTCAAGTCTCAGCCTCTTAATGTTTGGATGGTAGGCATTTGCCACTCACTGCATTCAGGCAAGGTGCATTTCTTTGGAAGATGGGTACACTCAGGTTGAAAACCTGACTGGAATTCTCTCAGTGCCTCTGTGCTGCAGTGGCAGACAGGAGATTAAAGTAGAAACTCGGGCTGGGTGGTGGTGGTGCACGCCTTTAGTCCCAGCGCTTGGGAGGCAGAGGCAAGCGGATTTCTGAGGCCAGCCTGGTCTACAGAGTGAGTTCCAGGACAGCCAGGGCTACACAGAGAAACCCTGTCTCAATATATAAAATTTTATCCAGGCAGAGTGTCACAGGTCTTTAATCAGGATCTCTGTGAGTTCGAGGCTAGCTTGGTCTACATAGGGAGTTCCAGGACAGCTGGAGCTACACAGAGAGAACTTGTCTAAAACAAAAACAAAATTTTATTTTATGTGCACCTGTGTTTTGTGTGCACATATGTATAGGCACCAAGTGCCCACAGAGGACATTGGGACCCTTGGAACTGGAGTTACAGGCAGAGTAATCCAAGCTGTGAGTATTGGTAACCGAACCTGGGCCCTCTGAAAAAGGGAACAAATGCTCTTAACCTCTGAGCCATCTTTCCAGCTCTACAACCATCATTAAAAAATATTTTCAGCTGGGCAGTGGTGGCACATGCCTTTAATCCCAGTACTTGAGAGGCAGAGACAAGCAAATTTCTGAGATCGAGGCCAGCCAGGGCTACACAAAAAAAAAAAAAAAAAGAAAGAAAAGAAAAGAAAAGGAAAAGAAAAGAAACATGGGGTAGGGGTTTTTAGGAAGTAGTTCCTTTCTGTGTTGAGAATGTATTCACTTAACAGTAGAAAAGACAGGAATGTTGGCATCATTGATACTTAGAAAACATACTTACTCAGACACATGGGAAGATTGGTGTTGGCAGGCAGGCAGTTCAAGACTGGCCATACCATTTACATCTAGGTACCCACCTGCACCTCAAAGTTTCTGTCACTGTTTTGGAAAGTATGTAGCAAGCGCCATAGCTACACTCAGGTCCTTTGACCCTATAATTTTACCAGTAGAAATGTGTTTACTATGCAGCAGGAGTGTTTTCAGTAGCAGTGTTAGTGGGGGCAGTGGGTTAATCATATCATTGGTTGTGTTCATTGGTGGCATGGAAGAAGCTGGAGCAGAGAGGGACAGGGTAAGAGACTTCAAATCCCAGCACACATGCTTGAGTGATAGAGCAAGACAGTTGGCTGCCTCTACAGAAGTGGTTCTCAACCTCTGGGTCACAACCCTTTCATGGGGGGGACGTGTCACATCATTCATTCATTCATTCATTCAGACTGGCCTCAAACTCAGAAATCCGCCTGTCTCTGCCTCCCAAGTGCTGGGATTAAAGGCATGCTCCAATACTGCCTAGCCCACATACTATTTATATTATAACTCGTAACAGCAGCAAAAAACTATATGTATGAAGTAGCAATGAAATAATTTTATGGTTGGGGGTCACTACAACATGAACTGTATTAAAGGGTTGTTGCTTTAGAAAGGTTGAGAACCACTGTGTTAGTTAATGTATTGTTCCTGAGATTGTAATCAGCAGTATTAGCAATATTGATTTTTGTGGGTTTTTTTTCTTTTTCTTTTTTGAGACATGGTGTGTGGTAGTTTTATGCCAACTTGACACAAACTGAAGTCATCTGAGAGGAGAAACCTCAGTTAAGAAAATGCTTCCAAGTGGGGTGTAGCACACACCTTTAATTCCAGCACTCAGGACTCAGAAGCAGGTGATTTCTGCTTTTAATGCCAGCTTGGTCTACAGAGTGAGTTCCAGAATAGCCAGGGCCTGTCTCAAAAAAACTGAAAGTAAAATAACAAAAATTTCCGTAAGATCAGGCCGTTGGCAAGCACATAAGACATTTTCTCAATTAGTAATTGATGGGGGGGCGGGCATCCCTGGCATGGTGGTCCTGGTTGAGCAGGCTGAGCAAAACCATGGGAAACAAGCCAGTAAGCAGCACTACTCATGGGCTCTGCATCAGCTCCTGCCTCCTGGTTCCTGCCCTGTGTGAGTCTCTGTTCTGACTTCTTTCATGATGGACTACCTACCCTATGGTAGCATGGTAAGCCAGCTAAACCCTTTCCTCTTTGACTTGCTTTTGGTTATTGTGTTTCATCACAGCAGTAGAAACTCTTAACGAGGACATGATCTCTTTCTTGCTCTGGTTCTCCTGGAACTCACTATGTACATCAGGTTGTAGTGACATTTAGGAGTTTTGGTTTCTTTGAAAAACAAATATTATTGGAATGTGTTTTCATTTTGACCCCAGGTGTGGGAGATGGGGCTGCTTCAGACTGTTCACAGCACCTAACTATGATTGGCCTCATGCTTTAGCAGGTGCGTGGAATTCTGGGCTTTTTAGAGGGTATATAAATGCTAGGACCCAGAAGGTTTTTGGGTTGTTGTTTGGTTGCTGTTGGTCATGGTTTATTAGGTAATCATACGTAAAGGAGGACGAGAGGCAGGGAGGAGAAAGAAGAGGAAGAAATAATAATAATAATAATAATAATAATAATAATAATATCATCCTGACTTTGAAGACCAAACTTGCCCCAAGGAACTCAGCACCCCTAGTCAGTAGGAACAATAACATCAGCCTCCTTCCTTCCTTCCTTCCTTCCTTTCTTTTTAGAAATCTTTTATTTTTTTTAAAGATTTATTTATTTATTTTATGTATATAAGTACACTGTAGCTGTACAAATAGTTGTGAGCCTTCACGTGGTTGTTGGGCATTAACTTTAGGACCTCTGCTTGCCCCAGTCAACCCCACTCACTCCTCCCTGGCTCCATCCCAAAGATTTATTTATTATTATACATAAGTACACTGTAGCTGTCTTTAGACATGCCAGAATAGGGTGTCAGATCTCATTACGGGTGGTTGTGAGCTGGGATTTGAACTCAGGACCTTTGGAAGAGCAGTCAGTTCTCTTACCCTCTGAGCCATCTCACCAGCCACAGTCACCCTCTTTTTGACCACTGGCTTTATTCAGGGATCTCTCTCCTTTCCTCTCTATCCTTTTTTCTTTCTTATCTAGGGTTAGGGGGCTAAAAGGGTGGAGAAGGGTAGAAGAAAGAAGAACCCACAAAGTAGCAAAAGACCGGTTAACACCAGTAGCCTTGAACTTACAGAGATCCTCCTGCCTCTACCTCAGTACTGGAGCTAAAGGCTTGTGCCACCTCCACCCCCTGGGAGTTTTTGGTAAGAAGATTGTGTCTGCCGGGCAGTGGTGGTGCACTCCTTTAATCCCAGCTTTTGGGAGGCAGAGGCAGGTGGATTTCTGAGTTTGAGGCCAGCCTGGTCTACAGAGTGAGTTCCAGGACAGCCAGGACTACACAGAGAAAACAAAACAAAACAAAACAAAAAAGAAGATTGTGTCTATATAAATGTCAC
Source organism: Montemys delectorum (assembly GCA_019843815.1). NCBI lineage: Eukaryota > Metazoa > Chordata > Mammalia > Rodentia > Muridae > Montemys > Montemys delectorum. Next base: position 30,366 of record JADRCD010224384.1, on the reverse strand, counting down.
TTTTGTGTTAGGACGTGGCTTTGATGATTCTGTAGCGATGTAACGTTCAAATAAGATTTCGAATTGCCTTTTTAGTCAATATTGGACAATTTATAGGAGTTGGTGCTGTGCATGGTAACACACACCTTAATCACAGAGGTGAACAGAATCTGTGGTTGAGGCCAGCCTGGTTTACATAGTGAGATCCTGTCTCAAAAGAAAAAAAAAAGGAAAAGGAAAAAGAAAAAAAAATTGTAGGCGTTGTCATCTGAAGACTCTAGGTCCTTCGGTCTTCGTTTGTATGAATGTGAGATACAGTAGCACAAATGGATTTTAATTTCATTCAGACTTTCAGTGGAATCAGTGTAGTAGTGGTGAGGTTTTCACAGAAACTCCACTAAAGTTAAACACTTGTGTCCAGGCATCCCCTTTTGGTTTTAGAATCATGAATACTAAGTACATAGATACTGAAGGATCTTATATAAAATGAGCAGTAGTCTGTACACATCTGTAAATACCCACATATAATTGATTTATGTATTTGAAATTTTGAGACAGGCTAAGCTTGAACTCAATGCCATTCCTGCCTTAGCCTCCTAAGTGTTGTGGTGCCTGGTTTGCAGCACTATTGCTAGCCACATGCACTCTGAGTTATCTTTGAGTGATGTGTATGGAGTACAGGATAAACAGTGTGTGTGGTTGCTATATTGTAGTGTTGAGGGAATGCTGGCAAAGGTGCTTACCCAACAACAGGACTTCTTCCTTCTAGACACACATACTGGAAGAAGGCTGATGTCTGCAAGTTCTCCTCCGACCTCCATCTATTCACAAATAGTGTACATGCAAACACAAACACACACACACACACACACACACACACACACAGGAAATGAAAACCAAATCTAGCTTCATTTACAAATAACAATGTTAGGGCCTTTGCTCAGGAGTTCTCGGATTTCCATGGTCATAAGGTACAGCCCATTAGCTTGTCTGCCAGTGTCCTGTACTCCCACCAGTGGATGCCTTTCAGCCCTAAGTAGGGCTGGGAAGAGCCGCCTGCTCCACACCATTTGCTCCAAATGTATATGTTAGGACCTACGTACAGAAACAAAGATGAGATAAATAACTGTAAAATTGACAGGAAATAGTGTTTTGAGTTTTATTTTCTTTAAGTTTATGTAATTTAATTCTTTATACTAATTCCCAAGGTTCCTGAGAACAACCCCAGCACCCAGCACCACAGTGCTAAAGATTAGCACAAGCTTTGGTGTGTACAGGCAGAGACCTGGCTACCCTGATGCCTCTTGTCTCTCTAGCTGGGTTGTAGGCTGTAGGACAGTGTCTGCTTTTACAATGACTTCTGGAATGTTCCTCTCATTTCTTCTTGACTACATTCATTGTAGAGTGTAAGCTGGAGCATGGGGTGGTGGTTGTGCTTGCTTTTGCAGCTTTACTGGGGGATCTAGGGATATGGGACTTAAAGGTGGCCTGCTGTCCTGGAATGGTAGCATGGCTCTTAATGCATCCACATGGTTGGCCAAAGAAGGAATTCTAGTCCTTCGAGGAAGGGGTAGGACAGGCTGCTCTGTGTATTTGCTTGCTTCTCAAAACAGGAATGGTGTATTTTGGTGTTCTTCATTGTTACCGTTGAACACTAAGGTCTTTGCTCACCTGTCAGCACTGTGCTGGGGTATAACCCACATGGCTTTGGACTTGCACCTGCAGATGACTTTCCCCTAAGTTGGAGAGTAGGTTCCCCCCTCCCCGAAATCAGAAGCTTATTTCTTGGGGCACTTCACCCAGGTGGCTGACCTCAGGACTGGGGCTAGGCATGCCATATGTTCCCCTGCTTTCTAGAAAGGAAACCCATCTTCATTGTATCTTCAGGGTACTTTGTGCTGACAGCATGGATTTCTTTTTCTGGTTAGTCTTGAATGCTTAGAGTCACAGTGTCCTTTCCTTCAGGCAACTGTGCTCCTCCTTGAGATGCCTCTGATCAGTGGATCTGAATGGGGTATTCTGGGAGAGGTGAAGCTGCAGCATACTTCTGCCCAGTTTTCTCGTTGGCTCTTGAGTGGATGCTCTGGACTTTGGCAGGCTTTCATCTAAAATGAATGATGTGGAGGCAGAGCTGGCCTGTGGGATGACAGATTTTCCGTGCACAGGTAGCCATCATACCCAGGCTTGACCTTGTTGTGCTAAGAAGGAAATGTGAAGTACTGGGTGACCACAGGGTGTTCAGGTGCCACTTCCCCCTTCTGAGGAGCTTCCATCTGGGATCTGCCCCGTGCCACACACAGCATCTTGGACCTGCTCCTCTCCTCATTTGACTGTATCTGTGAGTTGCTATGTAGTGAGAATTCTGGAATTTTGGTATATATATATATATATATATATATATATATATATATATATTGCATCCCCCACCCCCATTTTTACTTATATGAGTATCCTGTAGCTGTCTTCAGACACACCAGAAGAGGGCATTGGATCCCATTACAGATGATTGTGAGCTACAGCATGTGGGTGCTGGGAATTGAACTCAGGACCTCTAGAAAAGCAGTCAGTGCTTTTAACTGCCGAGTCATCTCTCCAGTGCCAGAATGTACTTTTCTTTTAATCCCAGGTGTGAAGATATGGAGCTGCTTCAGACTGTCTTCAGCAGCTGGCCATGATTTGCCTCATGCTCTAGCAGAAGCATGTTTTTTGCCAGCTGCAGATAACTTCTGCAATTGTGTGTGACATTTGGAAACCTTTTAGAGGTTATTTTAAATGCTAGGGCCCTGAGAAGGGGTGTGGGTGGTAGTTGGTTGTTTAGAGAAGGGGCTTAGGGAGGTTGGTTGCCATTTGTCAGTAGTGGTGGTCAAAGAAGGAACAAAAGGAAAGACATTAGATTCGGGGACTCCACTCCTCTCTGCCTCCCTCCCTCCTTTATATTTGCTACTCTCATATTTAATGTTGGGGCTGTAACGAGAGGAATAAGTGTAGGAAGAAGAACCCACAAAGTAACAAAGACCAGCTAAAAGTGGCCTCTACTATGAGGCTTAAAAGCTAAAAGATTAAAATGGAAAATTAGATTTCAGATGCAATAGAGAAAATGGCAGGGGACGAAGGCATGGATTTTTGTTTTTGTTTTTGTTTTTGTTTTTAACAAGACGCCAACTAAAAAATTTTATTCCGACTACTGCCACTGGGATATCCCCTGCTTTGCTACCAAAGGGATTTTCTGTTTTTTCTTTTTCTTTGTATGTTCTGTTTCAGAAAAGGTTGGGAGAATGGCTAAGCAGTTGAAAAGTTGCAGGTGGAAATGGAGAGACCTGAGAAACAAAAAAAATGGCTGAAATGGGAAAACAAAAGGGGTCACCCTCTCCCTCTTAAAGGGTCACAGAGTTGGCTGTGCAACTGGAGAGGATGGGGACAGGTGGAAGCCCTTGGGAAGCAAGGAACACTGGGGAAGAGAGAACAAAAAGAGTCAGTCCTGGTGACTGAGAAAGAGAGAGGGAGTTTCCTGCAGGAAGAAAAAGAGAAACTCTTCCAGCTGATAAAGTGGGAGGACAATCTAATGAAACAGCCTATTTCCGGAGAAAGGGTTAATAGCAAACCAGTTGAGCCAGAGTGGAAAGAGAGGTGGCCCAGGGTTACGAGATCAGCACCATCCACTTTGCCAGTAGTCATATAGCAATTTCTGCAATGGTGTGGAACAAAGTTATGACGAGATAGGATGGTCCAATAGAAATGATAGATCTAAGGTGGTTTTAAAGAGGCCATGTTTCATATGGGGTGCACTTACCTTATGTGAAACAAATTCTAAGTAACTGGGCTACTCAAAATAGAATTATTCTCCAAGACTGGAAGGGATTGGTAACAGCTATACTAGAGACCAGTCCACAGTTGCAGTGGTTACAATGGTGGAGGGAAGAAGCTGTGACTATTGAACAGTGAAATAGAGCAAGGAGAATGAATATAGTAAAAGACCAGTTGCTATATTAAGGCTAGTACTCTGATAAACAAGAACAGATTCAATTTGATGATGCTACTATAGAACAATGTCGCTTAGTGGCTTTGAGAGCTTGGGACAAAGTTAAGGAGCCTGGGGAAAAGTCCACCTTATTTACAAGGATTATACAAGGCTCAGAAGAAACCTTCACAGATTTTCTTTTTAAAGAATTATTTATTTTATGTATATGAGTACACTGTAGCTGTGTATGTATGCTTAGTGTTGTCTAGGATTAGAGAATATTCCCATTCCCTAAAAATCCCAGTCAGCTACTACCCAGTTCAGCTCACACACCCCTGTTGGCAACATCCTGTCCAGGCAGCTGGTTCTGTTTCAACAGTGAAGTGTGTTTTCCTGGAGAAGATAAAAGTTCAGTAGTCCTGGATGGACCATTGTCTTTGCAGTGGTGGTCCAGTATGTGCTTCCTGGGATGGGTAAGGTGAAGGAAGGCGCAGTAACTGAGTAGTTTCTGTTTCCTATGGGAAAGCTAGCCCAGGACCCTCTTAGCAGAACGAGGTGTGGACAGAGTTAACATAGATGAGCAACAGGTGGAAGCAGTGAGTTCCAGCAAACTGGGCCTTCTCACCTTCTGTAGCCCTGTGTGTGGGAAACCTCTGGGCCATCAGTAGGACAGACTTCCAGTGGCTCACAGTTCCAAGATCAAGGCCCACTTTCCTAGAGTTGCTTTCTGAGGCAAACTAACAGAACAGAGTCTCTTATGCATTGTGGGCACTAAAAATGTCTGGTGGTATGTAATTTTAATTTTTTCAAATTTTAATTTTTAATGAAAGTTCTTAAATACTTTAATCTCCCTTGTAGCCCACCATCTTCCAGAGGTACTGGGGAAAAGGATACAGGGGAAGTAGATCTGTTTAGAAAGGTTCTTTGGAGCAACTCCTGTCTGGGTTGTCTGGAAGTCAGCACTTCAGTTCACAGGTCAGCAGCAGCAGTCCAGTTCAGTAGAGTTGGGAGAGCAAATACAAATCAGCAGCAGAGGTCCTACCCAGAGGGACGCCAGGGGAAGGTCTGGGCTGTGCCTCTCTCAAGGAAGGAGAGATTCGAGACCCGCAAGCGTTGCGCAGCTGGTTCTATGAGCATGCTGAGCTCAGCTTCCGTCACTGTTCCTTGAGTCCTTTTTATAGTCTCCAAACTCCACGGGTCTTGCCTCAGCACGTGCGTCTGTCTCAGCTCACATCACTGCCAATCAGCCTGAGTCCGAAGAAGCAGCAAGAAACTGCAGCACACCACCAGAAGGGGTTTTTTTTTTTTTTTTTTGGTGTGTTTCTCTCTATGTAGACCTGACAAATGTAGCTCAACTATACAATATAAAGTGGACCAGTACATTTGGTTTGTTAGCAAAGAATCCTTTATCATCAGTCCTTTCACATGCTTGCTTTAAAGAACATCCTCACCAGGTGGTGGTGGCGCACGCCTTTAATCCCAGCACTTGGGAGGCAGAGGCAGGCGGATTTCTGAGTTCGAGGCCAGCCTGGTCTACAGAGTGAGTTATAGGATAGCCAGGGCTACACAGAGAAAACCCTGTCTCAAAAAAACCAAAAAAAAAAAAAAAAAATCCTCTCTCCTATGTCTGCTTCAGCCAAATGTTCTTTCACGAGTCTGCCTTAGATTTTTATCTGTGTCTACTTCAGGAAAACACTCCTTCATGTGTCTGCCCCCAACACAACTCACTTTCTAAAGAACCCTTAAGTTTCTATTTCAGTGGTAGATTCTGCAGAAATAGATTTTCAGGGACGGCTAGTGTCGGTGTCCCTTGCAAACACTGTGTGGCCTTGTCAGCTCTCTACTCAGAGCCTATGTGTGCAGGATGTGCACAGGAAGCTTTGGGTTCTGTCACCATCACTGAGTCATAGGGGCCCCACCTCACAGATCCCCTCTACTCAAGCAGCATAGTCAGGTGTTGGGGGGCGGGGAACTCAAAGGTGGAGCTGGTATGGCTCTTGGAGAGAGTGCCTGTCCATGTCCCCCAGACACCAAGGCAGCCCCCGTTAGGTACTTACTTATACATGGATATGGAGATAGTAACTAGGGCTGAGGTCCACTGCCTATATCTATAGCTCCTGCTGGGTTCTGGAATGCTCACAAATCCCTGTTTAATTGTGGTCCCCAGCTGTTGTTTCCATGACTTCCAGGTCTGGGTAGGATGGTGGACACATATGCTTCCAGGAAGGTGATATGCTCAGGCACTCACAGCAGGAGGTGGTTTTGCCAGGATTCAGGGCCCAGCACCCTCTTTTGATTGCCCCTGTTTGGGGTCATGTGACCCCATCAGTTGCAGTTCCCTATGCAAAAGAGTAGAGAGCCCAGGAGTTATTGGGGGCCATGCCACTCAGGGTATTACAGTTTTAGCAGAAGAACCCATGGTGCTCAGGTACCAAGGCCCAGCTAGGATCCTACACCTGGGTAATCTGTGTGTCTGTTTTGGGATAATATGCACATGCCACATATAAAACTTGACTGCAAGCATGTTTACATATTAAGATTTACCCATTAAGTTGATTGTTGAGGCAGTGTTTCACTGTGTAGACTAGGCTGATTTTGAACTCACAAAAATTTGTTTATCCCTCTGCCTCCCCAGTGTGGCAATAAAGGCATTGGATACTAGGCCTGGTTTCTTCAACACTTTTTTTTTTTTTAAAGACAGAGTGCTCTGGCTCTTCTGTAACTAGGTTTCTGTAGACCAAGCTGGCCTCAAAGTCACAGAGATCTGACTGCCTCTGCCTCCCATATGCCACCACTACCTGGCTTCTTAACCATTTTTAAATGTACACCTCAGCAGTGCCAACTGTAACATTCAACTGTCAATACCCTTCTTCCAACTCCATCCCACCCACACAGGATCTCTCTCTATAGCCCTGGCTGTGCTGGAACTCACTGTGTAGACCAGGCTGGCTTTGGACTCACAGAAATTCTGCCTTTGTCTACCAAGTGCTGGGATTAAAGATGTGTGCCCCTCCTTTATTTTGTAAAGCCCAAACTTTGTGCCTGCTAAACATGCCTCATCCCCCTGCCTACCTAGCCCCAACAGCCACCCTCATTTTACTATTTCTTGTGTTCATGGCCTTGCCCTTCCAGGTGTGCTACATAAGTGGAATCACACAAACTGGATTATGTTGGTTTTTTACACACGGCTTGTTTGACTTAGCAGAATGTGCTCATGATTCACCCACATAGCTTGTCTCCCCATTTTCTCCCCTTCAGGATGAATTGTAGCATCCCACTGTCTCAGTGGGCCATGGTTTGTCTATTCATTGGTCTGGGTAGATGCTGGCAGCTGTGGACGGTGCCGCTGTGAATGGGGTGTGATCATCTGTCCGGACATGCTGGTCCAGGTTTCTTCTGTGTGTAGTGTATTAATTCTCTGTTGCTATGATAAAAGACCAAGGCCAAGGCACCTTCTAGAAGTTTGTTTGGCCCTCCTATCCAGAGGGCTAAGAGTTTAACACCACTCAGCTAGGTTTGATCCCTGCCCTTGGAAAGTAAAGGCAGGAGGATCTCCCTGAGTTCGCTAGCCTGGTCTACAGAGTGAGTTCCAGGATAGCTAGGGCTACACAGAGAAATCGTGTCTTGAAAACCCAGGGCGGGTGGTACTTAGGAGGGAATGGGTTGACAACAACATGGTCTGAAAGCAAGGCAGCAGACAGGCATGGAGAGTGCTGCCTTGAAATTGCCTCCACCAAGAAAGGAGACTACTACTTTCCAGCTTAGCCCCAGGAGTTTTTAGGACAAGACAGAAGGTAGCCACTTTCCCTTCCAAAACATTCCAGGAATGGTCTCCAGCTCAGTTGCTATAATTGTTCCCTTTGAAACCTCTTGAGCTGGGGCTTCACAGTCCACATTAGTCTGAGCACTGCTGTCTTCCAGGCCCCCACTAGGGTGACTCCTAAGCCTTGCTAACAGCATCCAACAACTTTTCTAGTCCAAAATTTCAGTCTTTCATATTCCTCCAAAAAAAAAAAAAAAAAAAAGGGCATGGTCAGGCCTGTCACAGCAATAACTCAGTCCTTGGTACCAGTTTCATCTCTTACTTTTCTTTTGCTGTGATAAAACACCATGACCAAGGCAACATACAAAAGAAAGCTTATTCAGGTTTATGGTTCCAGAGAATCCAGAGTCCATGTTGGTGGAACAGGGGGACCAGAGATGGCTAGTGTGGTTAGAATAGCAGTTGAAGGCTCATTTTTTAAACTACAAGCACAAGGAGGGATTCACTGGCGCTTGAGCTCTCTTAGTGTGCGCACAGAATGTGTGGGGGGGGGTAATCATGCAGGGGGAGGGCATAAGAAGAGGGTACCTATCTTAGGCCCTATTCAGTCATGGCTGATGAGGGAAGTTCCAAGTAGCAAACTTGGTTCCTGGAGGTGGCCTGAGCACACAGTGCACACACAGGAGGATTCTAGGCTCTGTTCTGGTGACATTTCTGTGTCTTGTGAGGACTGTGCAGTCCTTCTTCAATAGTATTCTGGTGTCCCTCATCACCTAAGCAGTCTGAGCTCAGCCTCATTTAGTGAAGTACCACATAAGCTGTCAGGAACAACTGGCATGTACTAACACACACCAGTTCCTCAGTGTCCCACAGTTGGGGGTGAGGGTAACCAAGTCACCCTCCTCCACTCCCAGTGTGGCCTGTATATGCAGCCTCGTATCCTAGCAGCCTGTGTGGTATGGGCTCTGTGGCCTGTGCCTGGAACCTCTTTCCCACTCATACCCTAACCCTTTCCTGCCCTTCATCATTTCACTCTGTGAAGCTAGCCAGTGCCTGCTGAGCAGTTGGCCCAGCATTTTCTACTAGGCAACAAGAGTGAGCGATTTAAAATTTCAGACTGAGCTTGTTACTTCTCAGGCAGAGCATAGCCCTGGATTTCTTCCTGAATCCTGAATCCGACCTGGCCTGGTGTTCTTTGCTGCCCACCGACCCTTGCTGGACAGCTGGAACAACACTCCTACTTTCTGTCTAGCACTCATGAGATCCCCTCTGTCACCCCTCATGGGAGGCCTTAAAACACCCCAGCTTCCCATCCCACTTCGGCCTCACTATTTGAAGGGCTTATAATCAGGTATCTGTGTCCTTTGAGGCTAGCAGTGAGCTGTGCTTCAAGGTCACAAATTGAGCCAATGTTTGGCTACCAGACTGCCTGTGCCCCAAACCCAGCTGTGTGATCTAAGCCAGATCAGTCAGGTGGTCTCAGTCCCTTGGTTGACTGCTTTAAGAAGGGACTATCATTTGTAGAGTTCTGGAGGAAATGCTTAATAGTAAAGTGGTGCTTGTTTGCTTCCACTGAGGCTGAGCCCCCACTGCAGGACCACAGAGACCTCTCACCTAGTGTGTGGCCAGTGTAGAGACATGAAAAGAAGGTAGTATTGGATCCATTGGCAGGGACCTGGGGAATGAAAAGAAGTTTCAGAATTGGTGACAGGGTGGGACAGTTCTTGGTCACTGTGCATTTTAAGAACCTGGAGGATTTCTGTTAGCTTTGATGATAGACCAGTCTTCTTCCCACCGGCTGTGTGTAGCTTGGATAAAGAGAGGTGCATCCTGACTGAGGCCAAACACAAGTTTATGGCTAGAGGCAAGATACTGAAGACACAAGGGAGTTAGACCGCAGGGTGCCAGGGGAGGTGTCTTAGTCTTTTGGGCTGGGTGCTTTAGAGCTGCTGTGCTTGCTACTACCACAGGGTGTGCTTCTCTCTTGGACATCTAAGAGCAGAAAAGAGTTTGCTTCTGTGTTGGGGATTTAGTTCTGTGCTTTGGTGGGAGTCTCTTGTGTGTGCTCCAGGACAGCCTATGACACTATCTCTCTGCAGTGCTTAGAGGCCTGGGGCCCTGACTACAGCTGGGGAAGAGAATAGCCCACGGAAACCCACCCTCACCCCCTCGGGTGCTGCAGTGAGGCCTTGTCTAGCCAGTCCAGTGATGCAGGTAAAGGGAGCTCTGGGGGGGTTGCCAGAGTTGGTTACCTGGAGCCAAGGAAACTGGTTGTACTTAGAGTGCTTCTCAGAGAAGATGGGAATTACAGCCCACTCACCTGCATCTTCTATGCTGTGCGTTTTTGAGGTACCCAGCTTCCTCAGGACCAAATGAACTATGGTCCTCTATGACAACACGCCAGCACACCACAGGCTCTCTGTCCCTCTTATTTCTCTACTTGAGCCCTGCTTTCTACCTTCCTCCCCCAACCTAGTTCTGTGAATGCCATAGAACACTGTACTTGTTGTCTCTACCAGCAGCAAAGGATGCTGGGAGGGAGGGCTTTAGGACTGCTATTTCCTACTCCATGGGAAGCCTCAAGGTGCCAGCCTGGAGGCTGTAGCAAGAGGTCAGCTTGGGCTACATAGACAGCAAGACAACTATTGTGGAATACTGGAGGCTTGGGGGAGTGGGTTGTTTAACCAGATGGAGGTAACGTGATTAAGTACTAGGCAAGGATTAAAGCAAAGGCTGTGCATGCGTTGCAGTCAGTCATCTGCATTCTAACCTGAGAAGGCAGGCACTGTCACCCTCATTTGCTCAGGAATTTTGAATTGAATCAGGACCTTGGTTTCTATTTTATTTCCTAGTAAATATATTATATTTTTATAACTTTGACTTTATTTCCCTTTTTATGTTTTTAATTTTGTATGTGTACACACACACACACACACACACACACACACACTCACTCACACAGATGGTGGGGGGGGGCCAGTTTTAGGGAATCTGTTCCAGTCTACCATTTGGGGATAGAACACAGATCATCAGGCTTGCATAGTAAGTGCTGTTTCTGCTGCGCCATGCTGACCTGTGATAGTTTTCTCTGTGTAGCTCTGGCTGTCCTGGAATTTGCTCTATAGATTAGGCTGGCTTCTACTTCAGATCTGCCTGCCTCTGCCTCCTGAGTATTTAAAGGTCTGTGCCACCACCATCCAACCTTGTTGGTTGTTTCTAAGTTTCATTTCTTCAGTATTACCTGCTGTGAAGGACAGTGGGAAACAGTAGTGACAGCTGCTTCCATCCAAGAGGAGCTGCCAAATAACCTGACTTTGTTGTACATGAAGTACGTAGGATCATGCTGGGCATAGCTGGAGCCACACATCCTTCCCTGGGAAGTAGGGGAAGTAGACCGTGCTTTCCATTGGAGATCACAGTTACCAGTCAGTCTTCAGGTCATAGTTTCCATACAGCTGTCCTTGAGAGGGGACTAGGCACCTCTATACCTTAGCTGTGTCTGATGGACTCACATTGTGCTGAGGAAGACCAGGGCAAGATGGAAGACAGGGCTGGACAACCTTTGAGTTAGTTAGCTTAGCTTAGTTTGCAGATTTAGGGCTACAGCATAGAGTGAGACTCAGGAGGACCACAGCAAAGGAAGGTGGGTGAGAAGGCATAGACAATGAGCTATGGAGTCTCATCCTAGGCCTCACTTAACCAGTGCAAAGGAGAAAGGTCTCAGGAGACTCAAGTAGGCCTAGTCACCCCTTCCCTTTAGGAGAGAGGAGGATTGACTTAAGTCCACTGGCTTGCCCCAAATTCCAGGAGCATCCCCACACCATGCCATCATGTCCCCAAAGGGATGAATGATTGCTTAGTAAGACATGGCATTGACATGCAAGGCTCCTAGTTTGGACAGGTGACTGAGCCTCATTTTTCTTTTTGTCTGGGAGCTGTCTGGTCGAGGCTGGATCAGAAATACTGCAGTAGAAGTTTCTGGGCATTTGCTTTTCCATCCCCTGCTGGTGGTTAGATACATACTGCCATGCTTTTAGCATCAAGACAAGTAACAAGGACGGGGGGGCAGTCCAAATGCTTTGACAGTGCAGCCAAATAGGAGGGCTTAGCTCTCTGAGGTCCTTTTAGAAGACATTTATACTCCCATCCCCACAATGGAACCATAGCACTGTATGCAGCTGAGAATTGAAAACACTTGAAACACTAGCAGTTGCCAGAAAAGAATTTGGTTGCATCCAGCCAACTCGAGCTCCCAGGATCGGATTCATAAGGAAAAACTAAGGAAAAGAAGGAAGTGTGGCTGGGCATTGGTGGCGCATGCTTTAATCCTAGCACTTGGGAGACAGAGACAGGCGGATCTCTGAATTCGAGGCCAGCATAGTCTACAGAGTGAGATCCAGGACAGCCAGGGCTATACAGAGAAACCCTGTCTCAAAAAACAAAAACAAAAAAGCTTTCCAGAAGTGGCTGTGCTGCCGGCTATTGCCGGCTGGCTACAATGAAAGTGGGACCAAATGGTGGAGCCAGGTTGGATGTCTCCCTGCAGATGGAGGAGAGCAGGTTTGTGTACTGTGAGACCTGGATGTTGAGGACACACAGTGAAAGATCATTGCAGTGCCTGCACTAAGACACAGGGCCCTGGTGACTTGGTTTCCTACCTAGCGTGGCCTTTGAGGTCTCTCCGCAGACTGTACTTTACACTAACATGCCCAGGTTATTGCAGGCTGTCTTCCTGTATTGGGCAGTTGGTGGCAGGAATCCCAAGTCTTGCACAGGGCTCTGTCCTCCAGCTTTTAGCCATAGTGTGCTACTTGTGTTTGGGTTAGTTTTGCAGCCTCAGCTGTGTTGGGCATGTAATTGGTTCTGGGCCAGTTCAGAGTGCTGGTATAGTTCTTCAGTCTGGCAGGGATAGGGACCAGTCTTGTCCTGGTCCACCAGAAGGTGTCTGGTGCCATTGGTCTTTCAGTGCTACATTGCCTGGTGAGCTGTGGTGGCTTGCTGGTGAGGCACAAGCTTCTCTGTCCACTGCCTGGAGACTTCCCTATCACTAAGTTCACGCAGTGGCTGTGATGTTCGGTCTGTACGTGCTCCAATGCTTCCCTTTGTATCTCATAACATAACATTTTGGAATCGGCTCATGGTTTCCAAGAAGGTAGACTGAAGAACATTTCTGTGGTCTTGCCAGGACCACCGCTTTGAAAATGAAGACTCCCAAAAGCCAGTTAGCCTTGCTTCGCAAGTGTGGCTTGAAAGAGTACTGGGCCACACCATTGACCAGGGAGGGCCTCAGTGGAACAGAAGTTAACTTGTGTGCCTGGCTAAAGTCTCCCCAGTCCACGCTGGGACAGGATGAGAATCACTTGTGTCCCTGTCACCCCTCATGGGCAGCAGTTGGATACAGGACAAAGCATGATGTCCAGACACTAACTTGGTGTATTCAGGGATCATCTTGCCCCAGAAAGAGAGACTCCAAATATTTGTAGTATTGGAGTGAATACGGCACTCAGGAGGAAGAGACCTTGTATCTCTACTGACTCACTGATAGAATCCCTGCTGTGTGTTATTGTGATGGGCAGTTTGAAGTGGAAGTAAGCAAAACCTAGGTGTGCAGGCTGAGAGGGTTTGGGGAACAGAGAATCAATAGGTGGGTCTGTCATCCTGAGAGGCTCAGTGTGCTGCCCCCTTGGTGGAATGGGGAGGCTTTCGTGGTGGATAGGAATAGGGAGGTAGTGTACTTACTGGCTTTCCCTTGGGCCCAATCTGGGGGATCTGCTGCTGGTGAAGTGGCCATGACTTTATCCTGTTGACATGTGACAGATGTTACTGAGGGCCAGTGTGGGTAATTTGTTCTTTTCTCCTTGCTGCCTGTGATCAGTGGCCCTGTACCATGCCTCATGCTGGTTTGTGATGGGCACCAGTAGATCAGGGACCCACCCAAGTGCAGGCAGGCTGTGTGTGACATGTCTGTGCCATTGTTTTGTGTCTTTGCCATTTTAAAGTTGGAATATGTAGTGATATGTGGTTAGTGAAACAGTTGACCGGGCCCTCTGAAACACCCCCACCCTGTATTAAGGCTTGTTACTGGTCCCACCTGTAATAGCTACCAGTTTCCCTGCTGGAACCTAGGCAAATGCTCTTAGAGATACTGACAGAGGCAGAGATAGGAGAAGGGAGGCACCTTTTCGGCCTAGAGCTCTGGAGCCAAGTGCATGAGGCTGGGGAATGCCACGGGTGTGAACAATACTAGGAGGTGACCAGCTAGCTCCCTGCCACATGGGAGTGAGTGGTTTTGGCTGCCAAGCTTGCAAGCTTGAAGGGCCTGTGCTTGCCAGGAACCATTGTTTCTGACTGGGCACTGCTACATGGTGATAGCTATTCTTCCATTACCCTAAGCACCCCTTGGCCTTTCATCCTGTGGTAGTTCTTCTGAATCATGTCACAAGCTCCCTCCTCTGGAGGACCCTGAGGCTGACATGAGAGGGCATTCTTTTGTGGAGTGAATGTGAGCCGGAGCTCTGCACACTCCTTGTACGTTTAGGGTTGTCACAGAGATTTCATGGGGCTGAGACAGGAGCCCTCAGACCACTATTGAGCATAGATGCCAGTGCTGGGTCTGGGGCCTTTCCCAGATAGTCTGTGTGCCTACCCCAGGTCCCATGTTTGGAGAGTAGTGTGGAAACTGGGACTCCAGATGTCTAGACACAGACCCTGCATACCCAGGGTGGGGCAATGTGCCAGGCACTGAGCTACTTTGCCCAGGGTGGCTGCAGTACTTGCTGCAGGTGCTGTTATGGGGAGCTCACTGATGTTTGTCTGGAAGTTAGAGCTGTCTGCCTTTTCTGGGAAGCCGGGTAGTTGGCTCCTACTCCTGGGTTCTAGGTGTAGTGGAGGCAGGGTAGAGACAAGGGCATCTGGCTGAGACTTGACCAGTATAGCTTCTGAGTGCTGAGACCTGCCTAACTCAAGGCCAGCCATTCCCACTCTGCTGTGGACACAATGTCTCTCTAGTATACAGGTATCTGTAGGGATGTGCTTGTCAGTGTTGGGTAGAGTGGGAAATGAAATTGAGAATGTATTCTGTGTCTGTGTTTAGTTGTCAGTCCTTAGAAGACCCCCAACGTTCTAGGCCTTAGGCTCAATTGTTGTCCTTCCTCATTTCACTGGAGAGAGACAGCCCAAGGGATTTTTTTCTTCTGGGGTGTGGGGTGCTCAGTCCTGTCTTCTGCAACAAAAAGTGTTCCTGCTTTGGCTTCACTGCTCCTACTTTTGTGGGGTACCTACTTTGCTATATCTTGCCCCTATATTTTTCAATTTTATCAAACTAAAATTGACATACAATAAACTGCACATTTGAAGTCTGTAACCAGGTACATTTGTAGTGCCATTTATCATAGGCATGGGGAATGACAAACATATCACTGCCAAAAAACCTTTTCCTGTTCCTTTGTATTATTCCTCTTTCCTTTTCTGACCCTCAGACAATGCTGCTCTCCTCTCAGCCATTGTAGGTTGGTTTGCCTTGACCCTATTAGGATTGTGTAAATTGTACAATATGCATGCACACACTCCTCTTTTGGGTTAGGTGGGAGACTCTCCTTTTCAGCGTATTGATTTTGAAGTTTACCCATGTTATTCTGTGTCATGGTTTGTTTTGTTGCTGAGTAATAATTCATTTTTTTTTATTATGTGTAAGTATGGAGTGTGTGTGTGTTGCGGATGTGTCACAGTGTGCATGTGGAGGTCAGAGGACAATTTTATGGAGTCATCTCTTACTTTCTACTTTTATGTGAGTTCCAGGGAGTGGAATTGGACAGCAAACACCTTTATCAGCTGAGCCATCTTACTAGCCACAGTTTGTGTATATATTGTTAACACTTTGGATTGGTTGGTTTCTTAATTTCCTCACACACATGCTTGTGTGGATATGCATTTAAAAGAGACTGGAAGACATCTACTTGGTGTCTGAATTTTGGGGATCAACTCAGGTGGCAGGGCTTTCTGTGGCAAGTATCTTGACCTACTGAGTCATATTGTTAGCCCCTTGGATGGTTTTACTTCCTAAGATAATTTTACTATTTTATATTCCCAACAGGGATATATATGCTCATCATGTCAGTATTCCTAGGTGTGGAGGCAGGGAGGATCAGGAGTTTGATGTCATTCAGATGAATAAAAGATGGGGGAGGGTGCGCATTTGCTCAAACCTTGTCAACATTTGATAAAGTTAGTCCTAATTTTAGCTGTTCAGGGATTATGTGGTGATTTCTGTGGGACTTTTACTTTGCATTTCTCATTTTGGTTTTTCGAGACAGGGTTTCTCTGTATAGCCCTGGCTATCCTGGAACTTACTCTGTAGACCAGGTTAGCCTTGAACTCAGAAATCTGCCTGCCTCTGCTGAGATTAAAGGCATGTGCCACCACTGCCCGGCTACTTTGCGTTTCTTAATGGCCGATGGTATTGATTACCTGAGTGTATATCTGCTCTTTGTATCTTCTATGGTAAAAGGTAATTATCATTGCCAACTTGCCACCCGCCTCATTTGCCTGATTATTAAATTAAAAGGTTCTTGTCACTATTTTTGTTGGTTTTGGTGGGATGTGCATTTGGGCATGTGCATATGTGTACATGCAACTGTGTGTGTGTGTGTAGATGGAAGGGGGTTAGGTCAGAGAATTACCTCTTTAAATTGTGTGTGTCCCAGGGATACACTTGGTGACAAGGCTTTATGTGTTGAGTCTCTGAACTCAATGTGATTTCAGAATCATCTTGCCACTTTCCCCAAAATTATCTGCTTGAACTGAGGTTGATCTTGCTTGGGTCCACTCTGTGGATTGGTTTTAGATAGTGGAGTGCAAAGCCTTGGTGTCTGCACTGACATGATGTCTGCTTTATTTCCTTAGCTGTGTTTCTAAGTTTTCAGTGCTGAGGTTTTACATGTAGTAAATTTTACATATAGTAAATCCATATGTAATTATCTTAATTTTTAAAGAATTTAACATTATTTTGTGCATGTGCACATAAGTGGAAGTCATGGGACAACTTGGAGGTATGGGATTAAACTTGGGTTGTCAGGCTTGGTTGTGTACACCTCTACTCACTGAGTCATACTTGTCAGTAGAGAATTGGCTTGAAGTCTTTAACTTGTGAACCTGTAGTGAAACTGCTCTGTCCTGTAGCTCTACTCAGATGCCCTAAGAGCTTCCCAAGAACTAACATGAACGCTGGGTGTGGGCACTCATTCCTCATTCCTGTTTGGAAGACCTCGTCTGTCTATTTCTTGCCCATTTGTGTTGGCCAGAACCTCCTGTCCAGAGCTAAGTAGAACTGACTGCCCCCTTTTTATGGCTGCTCTCGGGGAAGAGACAAGTGTGAGCTTGCTGTTGTGGGGCAGGTTCTCTGTTCTCAGTGACTGGGGTTCTGCAGGGCCAGCTGCCCATGCTTTGTCTGTTTATTGTGGTTTGGGCTTTCCCTTTTGGCCTTACTCTACCCATTTACCCTGCTTTTCAGATGATAGCCACCCACTTGCCCCATCTCCTTTCCTCTCCTCTCTGCTGCTTTCTTTCCTTGCTTGTTTACACAAGTGTCCTCATCTTACTGATGGCACTAACATTATGGAGGCAGGTATGTGCCAGCAGCACAGGGAGCAGATGAGGTTGGTCATGAGCCAGGCTAGCTGACACCCTGGTATGTGTAGAGAGAGCCATATGTCATGCTGAGAGGAGTTGGTCCCTGAGCACTGCCTGCCTATCCCCAGGTAATGCATCTTGTTTCCACTAGGTGACAGGGAGCTGTCCAGAGAGCTCCTTGTGTGGTGCTTCCAAAGTGCTTTGGTCTCCTTCAGCTGCTCTGATCCCAATAGATATGGAAGGCAGTTCTAGGTTAATTGTGTAATGCGTTCTATGCCACTGGTCTCGGGCAGATGGGGTTATGGTGACCAAGTGTCTGAGGACAGCTGGTTGGGCTGTAAAAGCTATTTATTTTTTTTCTATTTATCTATTTTATGTATGTGAGTATACTGTTGCTGTACAGATGGTTGTGAGCCTTTCATGTGGTTGTTGGGAATTGATTTTAGGACGTCTGCTCTTTCTGATCAACTCCTCTTGCTCTGGTCAGCCCCGCTCACCCAGTCCCTGCTTGTTCCAGCTTAAAGATTTATTTATTATTATATATATATAAGTACACTGTAGCTGACTTCAGACGCACCAGAAGTGCATCTGATCTCATTACAGGTGGTTGTGAGTCACCATGCAGTTGCTGGGATTTGAACTCAGGACCTTGGGAAGAGCAGTCAGTGCTCTTACCCATTGAGCCATCTCGCCAGCCCTAAAAGCTATTTATGTAAATAATATTTATTTACTTATTCACATGTATGAGATGTACATAAGCAGGCATGTAGGGACTTTCTGTATCATGGAGCTGCCCTGGAAGCCAGGCCTGGTTTCTGTGGGTGTTTCTGCATGGCCTGGTTAGTGCACAATATATTATCTGTGGTTTCCCAGGCTCCTGGGAGAGGAGCTGGGCTTAGGCGGGCACCTGGTCGTGCTTTGGGTTGTGCAGGATGCCAGGTGGCTCCCACCATCTGCTCTTATCAGCTTGAGTATACACACAGTTTCACTGCCTGTGTTCAGCTGGCTCTGGAGCCTGCTTCTTAACAGTTCCTGGAAAGCTGGCTTCCTCTTGTTTGAGATCTGCCTTCTGTACAAGGTGTGGACCAAGTACTATGTTTCCTCCCCTAGTGTTGGGTCATTTCCACTCTCCTGCAGCTGGTGTTCTTAGCAACTCTTCTGTCAAAGAGAGGCTAAGTGGAGGACCCCCACCCAACCTGCTGTCCTCAGACACTTGGTCACCAGGACCCTTCTGTGAGGATTGATGGCAGAATGAAAAGTTGTGTCTGGCTTACAAGTTTTCCAGTTACATAGGTGGACAGTAGCAAACTCACAGATGACACATGGGAGCTCCATGCACTCAAGACGGGCCTGTGCACTGGACAGCGTCTGCAGAGTCCATTTTGCTTCTCTGCTCCTGACCAAAAGCAAAAGAACAGTGTGTGGGTGTTGTATGGAGCCATTCTCTTTGCTCTCAGGTAGCCTCTGTTGCTGAAGAGGTTAGCTGTGCATGCAGAGCTCTGCTGCTGTCCCATGCTCTAGAGTGCTTTATGGGTACAGTGAGTGGTCTGCATAATACTTGCACCCAGGCTGGGTTTCTCATCTCCTGGGTCAATTGTGGCATGTGGTGGTATGCTCTGCTTATCAGAGCTCTTGGCTTGTTTCAGGGCAGGCAGAGACACTTGGATTGTGACAGGCTCCTTGGGTGCTGGGTATTCCTCAGGGAGCAGGTGGGTCCTGTTTATAGGGAAATGCTTTTTATTAGTGGTGGCAGTGGTTGTGGGATCTGCTCCACTGTCTTTTCTCCAAGAAAGCTATGTGTGGGAAAGTTGGCCATGCTAAGTTTGAGGCTGCCTTAACCAGGCATCCCAGGAGACCACATGATCCACAAGGCTAATGGCACTGGGGACCCCACCAGGCTCCCTGGCTTATAGAGGCATTAGGCAAGGAAGACGGAGAGACTGTTTCTCATGCCCTGTAGCACCCATTCTGTTCGCGGGTGTCCTTAACAATGTCAGCAGGTAGTGCACAGCACACTGAAGGCTCACAGATTGCCTGCTTTTGGGTGCCATCTGTGGCATGTTTTGGTTTGAAAGCACAGCTTTCTTGCTGATCAACACTACCAGAGTCTTTTAACTTCAGTGAGTTTTGTAAATTTTTGTCTAGACTATTCTTCATGTAAAAAACAAAACAAAACAAAGACACTAAACCCTAAACCCCACAAAGACACTGTTGATTTTTTTCAAGGGATGTTGGTGTAGGTCCTGAGGACTGTGCCCCACAGGTGTGCCTGGGAGCGCTGGCCAGGTGGCTCTCAGGGCATCACCGTATACGTCTGCTTCGGGATACCATTGGGCATGAAACAGTGCTGAGATGTACCTGGTCTTGGTTCTTCAACAACCCTTGAGAAAAAAAAAAGACAAATCGCACAGCACTGAGGGCATCTGCAGGGGCCAGCTTCAAGGGGCTGTGTTACCTGTGTGCTTCTCTGCTGTTGATGGCTGGGGCAAGCACACCACAGGATGCTTGTGTGCTTGTGTAGTATAGCACCCGCACAGGAAAGTGCATACACTCAGTTTCCTCACTATAAAATGAAGCTGCACAATACTTGGGTCCCATTAGTGTCAATGCCTCTGGGCAACAATGGCAACGGCCAGTGTTGGGGATTTTGATTAGCTGGAGAGAGAAAAGGGAGTGGTAAACTGGCCTGTGGGGATACTGGAACTAGATAGACTTGGTGTCTTGGTTTCCTGTTTCAGCTGGTAGCTGGAAATTCCCCATAGGTAGTCATTTGTCAGGCCCCAGGGGTTTACGAGCACAGTCCAGAAAGAGGAATTTGGTGGTGCTGTTCTACTCACAGAACTGAGATTCACCATGATGTCCTGTTTCTCCTGCTGACCTTCAATTTAAAGAGGACTTCAAGCCTTTGCTGGGAACAGAGTTTGCAAAGACATTCTGGTCTTCTGGAGAGGTCAGAGATGTGAGTTGATTCCAGGTGTAGCCACTGAATGGGCCTTCCCTGCTTGGGGATGGCAGAGGCAGTGCTAGGCAGGCAGCATTCCCCACAGGACAAGGTTATACCCCCTCTATGAGAAACCCCCAACTTTGGCATCCTCCACCTTGCCTCATATACCACACAATAGTAATATTCAAAATCCTTTTGCCTTTGGATCAGAAATGATGGCTCCTTTACTCTTCAGTTTGCCCATTCCTCCTTGTTGAACCTGGAGCCTGACCCCAAGAACCTGGCCAAGGCTGTGCAGGGCCACATCCCTGCCACATGCTCCCACTTCAGCGTATGGCAAGCCAATGTATTAGCTGACCTGTGGGGATACTAGGACTCTTAAGACTTGGTTGGTGTCTTGGTTCCCTGTTTCTGCTTGTGGCCGGAAATTCCCCATGGGTAGCCACGCACTGGCAGGGAGGAGTCACCAGGCCATTCCCACTTGGGACTCTGTGTATCCTGTCAGAGGAATGCAGGAGGATTGCCTGGAGTTGAATCTTGGTGAGCTATCCCAGTGCTCAGGTCTGTCAGAGCAACCAAGGAGCGTTTAGAGTTCTATGAGTCTCCTGGTTCTATGAGTGGTGGGGGAGTTTCTGGGTTCTATGAGTCCTGAAGTCTCCAAAGATGGAAGGCCTTGTACCCTGAGTTAAGTTAGGAAGGCCTGATGACTATCCCCAGCACTGGAGGCACTGGCAGGAAAGCATTCATTGTACCTCCACCTCCCAGAGTCTTCTAGAGCCAAATGTAAGCATAAAAGGGAATAGTCACTGCTTCTGAGGGGTGTCATTCACCATGTCTGGCTCACACCAGTGCTAGACCTGATGTTTTCTGCCTGGCTTGCTTCTCTTCTCAGATTCACAGTGAATTGAGCTGCAGGTGTCATGGGTTTGCCTAGCAGGAATTGTGAGTCAGCACAGGCTGTGGCCTAATAGGGAATGAAGCTGAGGACCTTTTGAGCCCTTGGATCTTGTGTATAGGTAGGCCCCTGCATGCCTTGGGGTGTCACCTTCCCATTACCATGACAAAATGCCCAACACAATTTAACAGTAGAAAAGATACACACACACACACACACACACCCTTGGGTTTGCTACACTGAAGTGGGAGCATGTGGCAGAGCATGATCATCTCAGCAATCAGGAAGAAGAGGGGTGTAGGACAAAGAACCTAATGTCTCCTTAGATGCCCTAAGGCATGCACCCAGTGGCCTGACTTTGCCCTGTACACTCTTCCTCAGTGTTCTATCATGAATATTCATATTCCATCCGGGCCTGTGGTGGTTCCTTGACACACCTTTGTGTGGCTCTCACAGGGATGTCACCTGCTTCCTTAGTGCTCCTGTTGGCCACTGCAAATATGCCTCCATTAGAGCCACTGTACACAGGCAGGCACAACCACACTGGATGTCCAACAATGCAAATGAATGGGCAGAGCCTGTCACTGATGGGGACAGGAGGGGAGGCAAGCTTGGCCATCCTGCTTATTAAGGTAATACAGATTAATCTGTGTCTATTAGGCAGCACTGTGTACACGTGCATGGCTCAAGGCCTGGTGCCAGAGCTCTCCTGATGGGAAAACATTTGGCAGGGTGCTTGGGAGTATTTGGGCACTGGAGAAAGAGTCCCAAAGGGAGAAAAGGACCAGGCTATTTTTGACAGTAGCTGGTTGTAAATGGTCCTCAGGCCTGCAACTAGGACTTTGAGCTACAGACCTGCCCTTTCAGAGCAATGTAAAGAGCTCCCCAGGCAGTCAGAACAGCATTCAGGAGATGAGTGGGTGGGTGTTGACACGCAGGTAAGAGGAACAACCAAGAAAAGACAGGGTGTCTGTTATGGTGGTGTTAGTGGATTAGCCTTAACAGCTTTGTCCTAGTGGTAGAGCACCTGAGCCTACCTGCCAGCCCACATCCCTTCTTCCAGCTCTTCCTTGCGTCTTAGGTTAGCTCACTTTAACCCACTGCTCTGATGCTTGGACTACTTATACTGGCTCCAGTGTGTGGCTCCAGCAGTCTGGACCTTTTAAGTGTGGCAGGCAGTTCCTTAGGTGAATGACCTACAGCTGCAGGGGGACACAAAGTATATGGTATTTCCCTCGGGGCCTCCTGTAAGCCCACAATTTTAAGGTGGCCCCTCGAGCACCTAGGCAGGGCCCTTAGACCTTGATCCATATAACCCCAGAAGGCACTATGCCTGGTCTGTGCACGGCTCAGCATTTTGAGAGAGAGAGAAAGAGAGAGAAAGAGAGAGAAAAAGAGAGAGAGAGAGAGAGAGAGAGAGAGAGAGAGAGAGAGAGAGAGA
>JADRCD010224383.1:0-43751 GCA_019843815.1 Montemys delectorum | reverse complement strand
GTACTCACTCTGTAGATCAGGCTGGCCTCGAATTCAGAAATCTGCCTGCCTCTGCCTCCCAAGTGCTCGGATTAAAGGCATGTGCCACCACCACTCGGCTTAAAGAGTTTTTTATGGTTAAAATAAGTACTTGGCTAGTTTGGGTCATTGAGTATAGGGACAGGTGGCTTCTAAGTTTACAGGGTGTCAACTCCAAAATGACCCACCTGGAGGCTTCAGATAGCTTCCTAGTAGACTACACATTTCTCAGAATCAAATGATCCTGCATGCACGTGTGTTTTTTGTTTTGTTTTGTTTGAGACAGGGTCTCATCATGTGGTCCTAGCTGGCCTAGACAGACAAGGCTGGCCTCAAGCTCACAGACACCTATCTTCTTCTGCCTTTCAAGTGCTGAGATTAAGAGCATGCACCTCTATACCCAGCCTCTTTTATATCTTTTATACCCACACATTGTATTTTATATATTTTTGGAGGAAAGCAGAACTTTTATATTTTCTTCCAATTTCTACCTCATCCTTTTTACTCTAATGTCTATCAAGACAAGATTTTATTGAAAAGTTCAATATACGTGCTAAGATACTTAAGACATTGACCTTAGAAATCTATCTGCTTAATAACAAAAACGTATGGGCACTCCCTGCTGTGTTTTTCCTCTAAGCATTTCATGACTTTATGTATTACATTTAGGTCTATGACCCATTTTGTTAATAGTTTCCTTCAGTCATTTTACTTTGATAGCTGACATGTCTAAGATCCCCTTTTAACTGTTTGCTTGGGTACACTACCTCATGGTTTAGTAGACCTTTTAGAGCACTTTTGCATCTATAATAAAATTAAGGGCCCAGTCCACATGCATGCACAGCTTCTACCACTGTTAATGCTGGACCAAGTGCTGCGTAGATTAGTGTCTGTGACATAACATCACCCAAAGGTCATAGTTTACATTAAGGTCCTATCTCTGTTACTCTTTAATGACCTTTGACAAATGTGGGTCATATGAGCTATCACAGCATCGTACATAATAATTTCATTGTCCTCAAAACCCTGTATCCTCTACTTCTTCATCCCTTCTGCCCCACAACCCCTGGCTACCAATCCTCTTTTCATTGTAAACTTCGGCCTGCTCCAGTTTGCCAAATAGATGGAACCACATAGTGTACAGACTTTAATAATGACCAGAATACTTTTCTCTTAAATTCTATTACAATTTTTGCACGGGAGTATGGGGGATAGTAAGCAGCATGCCACAATGCACATGCAGGACATGAGTCATAGAACAATTGAGGGAGTTGGACCTCTTTCCGCTGTATGGGTCCGAAGGATCTGATCAGGCTTGGCATGAGGTGATCAGGGTGGTGACAGGTGCCTTTTCTTGTTGAGCCATCTTGCCGATTCACCTTCTTTTTCTCATTTTTTTGTGTCATATATGTGTACATTTCTGTATAGATGTGTGAGGCTGTTTATGTGCCCAGAGGTCAGAGATGTTGTGGATCTTATCTTTCCTAATGCTGCAACCCTTTAATATAGATTCACATGTTGTGGTGACCCCGGAGCAACACATGCATGACTACTTGATAACTGTATGGTTGCTAGTGTTCCAAATCACAATGGAAACATCTGATATGCAGAGTATCTACTATGCAATGGCCAAAGGGGTCAGGAGGTTGAGGACTGCTGTCTTTTGGAGCTCAAACTTTTAGCGAGGCTGGCATCCTCAAGTCTTTGAGCTTCACAGCACTGGTGTAATAGGTGTACAGGAGACCAAGCCCAGCTTATTATCTGGGTGATGGGATCCAAACGTAGGTCCAAATGGCTGTGCAGCAAGTATACCTAAACACTTTGCTATTTTTCTAGAGACTGGTGATGCTTTTTTTTAAAATGAACAACACTCCCCCTAGACCTACCATTTACTTACCCACTCACCTACTAAAGGACACCTTGTTTGCTTTCAAGTGTTAGCAGTTTCTAACAAAGCTTCCATAAATTTCCACATTGAATTTTTGCAACATGTATTTCTTCAATTAATTTGCTATTTCCTTAGTGTATTAATTAAATTAATAAACACTAAGGAAAATAGTGGCTATGTCATATAGTAAGAGTATACTCAATTTTCAGAGAAACTATAACACGTTACTTTCCCACAAATAAAATTCCTGTTGGACCACATCCAGCATTTGGTGCTCTCAGAGAGGGAGAGGAAGAGTAGGAGCAGGAAAAGGAAAATCTACAATGTTTGTGTAGTAATATAATGTGCAGTGGATATGTAGGCTGTATAATTGCAGTCAATGAGAAGACTTGAAATTTTATCAAATTATCATGCACTAAAATAACAAGGCCAGAATTCTGATTTTTAGGCCTTGCTCCAGGTTTATGTGGCAATACTCCACAAGGCAAGTTCTTGGTCCTTTACATGGGCCCTTTCTCCTATTTACTTACAAAGTCTACTTAAAATAACAAATGTCATCAAAGCCAAAGACACAACACAAAGAATGGCAAGCAAGAGCAAGGTGGAAAGGAATTTTCAGCTACTGATGAAAACTTGTAATTTTATTTAATTAATTTTTTTAAATCCAGTATTTGAAAAGAAAAGACAGGGCAAAAGCTTGACCAGATGCTGAAGCATGTTGTAGAAGTAGCAGCAGTGGAAAGCCCCCTTCTGGGGACTCAACAACACACAAGAAAAGGATCTCGGGATGAACCCAGATCAATAATGACTGTCTATGGAGACTAAACGCTAATATATGGCTTGGATTCAAGCGCAGGCATTAGAGAACAGAGTCACTAATCACTGGGTGATCCCAATGCTCACACACACGATTCTGGCCAAGCTACCTTCCCCAAAGACTCAATTTACAAGGTTTAAATACTCGGCAAAGTTTAAATTTTAAGTCAAGTTTAAAAATTAAGGGAAAAGTATCATTGGCTAACTTAATTTTTCATATTTTAAAAAACTTCCTTGTGTAAGTAAATTGTTGGTCTTGCTTATTTCTGATGTGCACTGTCTACAATTATGGACATGAGCGGAGAAGTGGCATGGCCACAAACACCACAAACGTAAGCAAGCTGCTTTAGCATCCCCACTGAAGATGTCTACACACTCTCTATGCAGGCCGTCATCAGCTGTGTTAAAGCTGCAGACTCTCTAGGATTCCAGGATAAGGGCTTCTTTCCCTTTGCATGCATGTTGCTTTAATTTTTTTCTACCTTACTTGAAAACCACACTGGTATGGTAGTGGAATGTGAACCATAGATTTCTAATGAAACACAAGAGAACAGTCACAAACAAATCAATATGTGCACAAATTTATTTCAAGTGAACAAAGATTGTTTATGAAATGGTTGAGCTGCTTGAACATCTCTGGATCTGAAGGCTTTCCAAGTTGAGATTTTGAATTTTACTTTATTTGTTTAAACTGTTAAACTTATCTGAATCTTTTAATAGTTCTGAGTTTTTTATTTGTTTGGTATTGGGTAATTACTTTACCCATGAACAACAATTACCAAGATTAACTCAAGAAAGAATAGGGATTCTAATTAGACAAAACTAAAAATTGCTCAAGAACCTAAAATGTCAAACACCTAACATGAGTCTGAAGCCTTTAGTTGCCATGTTAAATTCAGTAATAACAAATACGGCCATACTTTTTTAGTTAGTAGGGGCCCAGTTCTCAAGGCCAAGGCTTACATAATCCTGAGCTGCTATAGTTAGGGTTTTTATGGCTTTGAAAAGACCTCCATATCTTGAATACTAGGATTAAACGTTTAGACACTATGCCCAGCTAATGTATTTATTTTAAAAAGCATGAATTTAGCTGGCTATGGTGGCAAGCATCTGTAATCTGAGAAATGGAAGGAGACAGGCAGTAGGATAGAGATCTCACCTCAAAAATAAAAATGAAGGTACTACTTTAAGCTGTATACTACAAGTATTAATGCATCTTCAATATCATTCAAAATAACTTCTAATTTCCAGTATGATTTCATTTGCTGTTAGAATTTTTAATTTTACATGACTATTTTGTTTGCATATATGTGTACCATGTATGTGCATGCTTGCTGTCCAAAGGCCAGAAGGTGGTGCCCTAAAACTAGAGTTACAGATAGTTGTGAGCCTGTATGTGGTACAGGGAATCAAACTTGAGCCCTGTTAGGGTAGCAAATGCTTATGACTGCTATCCCTCTTGTCCTCGTTTATTTTGTCAACCCATGAAATGAGAACTCTCGTGCCTAAGTTTTAAATAGCTAGGGACTTTGCAGTTCTTTTTCCTAGCTTGATCCCATTGTAAGAGAGATTATCATGGGCTTTGTTTTTGTTACTGGTACAGCTAGGATAAACCCTAGCAAATCCTTCAATAATTTCAATGTGTCAGGCTGGGGAAACAGCTGTTACTGACATGCCTTCCTGTCACACAAGCATGAGGACCCAAGTTCAGATCTGTTGGGCCCCATTTTGGCCCTGGTTTGGGTCTTGAGGGCAAACTTGAGACTGGCTGAGTTTTGAGACCAGTCTCAGTTACTTCCGTATCCGGGTGGTTCTGCAAGGCCTGTTTGGCCCTGCCTCTGCCCAGCTGTTGCTGAGGTAGAGCTTTGACATTGGTCCTGTCAGTCTTATTCCCCTCCCTCCTACATCATCTTAGCCCACCAAAAATTCCCCTCCGAATGTTCTAAACTTATGTGAGAGGCTAATGCTTTGACAAGTCTCCTGGCTCGGTGTGTTACTTTTAGGTTGTCAACACCCGCCATCCCCCTGGACCAGGACCTCTGGCCTGAACGTGCCCTCGTGAATGATCTGGGGTACAGAGGCTCCCAACACTGGGGAATTAGCATGAGGGGACGGACTGATGCGATCTGAAGAGAAAGTAGGTATGTGAAAAAAGAAAGGGAGTGGCTGGCTTGGGATCCACTCAGTAGAGCTTGTTTTCCTTTACTGCCAGCTGGGGAAGTAGGGAAGTAAAGGCCTTGCCAGAAAGAATGTTCATTAAAATAGTGTGCATAGATCTTCATCACCCACATAAAGAGTGTGGTATGGTGGCATGTATCCATAATCTCAGAGCTAGGGAGGCAGAGACCGGAAGATCCTTGGGACTTGCTCGTCGTCCATCTAGTTGAATCCGTAAGCTTTAGGTGCAATAACCAACTCTGTCTCAAGAAGAGGGTGGAAAGATATTGAGGACACAGATGTTTGGCTACCACACACACCTACACATAAACATACACAAAGAAAGGGTATTTTGCTGAAAAGGTGTGCAGTATTGAGCCAAGCATGGTGGCACACACCTGGAATCTCAACTTGGTATAGGCAGAAGTAGGATGATCAGGAGCTCAAAGTTAGCATCAGCTACTTAGTGAGTTCAATGTTGGTTTGGGCCATAGGAAATTGTGTGAGGAGGCAGGGGTTGGCAATGGCCTAGTGGTTACAAGCACTTGCTTCCCTAGTAGAGGATCTACAATCAGTTCCTAACAGCCACACGATAGCTACAGCCAGCTGCAACTCCAGTTCCGGGGGATCCGGTGCTCTTCTATGGATTCCTTGATCACCATACACATAAGTAATGCACAAACACACAAGAAAAACGCCATACAGAACACATATAAGAGTATTTAAACCAAACCGTTGGATAACTGTTTGAAATTTCTGCTTATCAGCTTTAGAAGTGGTTAAAATATTTCCCCCAAATTAAACTCCACAATGTATCAGTAGAAAAAAAAAAAGACATTTGATGCTTGTCTTTGTTCATTGGCTTACTTACCAACTGTTAAGAGCATTAACAGCTGTTATTCAACTACTCACTGAATTCTGTATCACGCATAAGAAAATTTTTGTGTAAATACCTTGCTGAATTTCTTTTGTTCCTTTTAGAAAAGTTACAGCAACTTAAGGAAGGGTTTGTTCTGGTTCTCATTCCCAAGGGATATGTTGTCATTATCAGGGGAGGCATGGAGGCCAAATCAATTGCTGGTCACACTGCATCCACAACCAGGAAAAGAAGGGTGATGAGTGAATGCCATGCTCAGCTAGCTTGCTTCCTTTCACTTGGTCTGGGATCTCAGTCCACAGAATGGACTGGCTACCTAATTCCCCAGCACTGTGATTTGTTTGCATGGTAATTCTAAATCTTATCTTTCACTCCTACTCTCTGAGGAACAAAGCATACGGGTAAGGAAAAACAGTTGGGGTTACTGTCATGTTACTAAAGCAACTAAAGTGGAACCTGGAGAAAACAAAAATTAGTAAAGCATAGGAAGTTTATTACATGAAAATTACTTTTAAATCTGAGGTTCAAATGAATACAACTGACATCTACTTAGGTACACTGGATCCGTTAGTTTTATCTGCTTTTACTGCCTCAGATGCATTCATAGTCCTCATGAAAGTAGAAAATTATATTTGGGCTAAATTAAGTGCCATTTATTACAACCCAGACTTTATAATCCATTATTTGTTGGCCACTTCTCCAAGTTAAGAACAGCTTTTAATAGTTACTGAATAGTTTACATTCTCAAAAATTACAAGGCTTCCTGTGCTGGATAGTTTTATGTCAGCTTTATTGTCATGTGAGAAGAGGGAATCTCAATTAAGAAAATGTCTCAATAAGATCAGGCAAACCTGCGGGGCATTTTCTTAATTTGTGATTGATGAGGGAGGACCCAATCCACTGTAGATGGTGCCACCACTGGGCTGATAGTCCTGGGTTCTATATGGACGCAAGCTGAGCAAGCAATGAGGAGCAAGCCAGTAAGCAGCACTTGCCGTGGCCTCTGCACCAGCTACTGCCTCCAGGTTCCTGCACTGCTTGAGTTCCTGTCCTGCCTTCCTTGGATGAACTGTAGTGTTGAACTGTAAATCAAATACACCATTTGCTCCCCACAAGTTTCTCTGGCCGTGGTGTATCATCACAGCAATAGTAACCCTAACCCAAAAAACAAAGATTCTATAAATCCCATTTTACACAAGGAACCAGAGTCACAGGGACTTTACAAAACTCCCAAGTGCAAGAGGCATCCTTCTAACAGATAGGCCCGCACAAAGTACACAACACACGAATACCATGTATTTTGAATTATAAAACATATACTTTCAGCTTAGCTTGAGTGGGTCTCTGACATGTGTGCCTGCACTTTGAGTTCTTTTTCTTCCATTGGGTTGCTTTGTCTAGCCTCGATGTGGTGTTTTTTGTTTTATATGATGTTTTATTCGGTTATGTTTGGTTGTTATTGCATAGAAGTTTATTTTCCTAATGAGAAACAGAAAAGGAATAGTTTTTGGGGAGGGGAGTGAGGAGAGGAGAGAGAATGAATAGAAGGGAAACTGTAATCAAGATATATGAGAAAAGAATCTATTTCAGCTTATAGTACCAGGTAACATTCCATCACCGAGGGTAGTCAGGACAGAAAATCAAGGCAGGAACATGGACACAGCAACTGAAGCAGAACCCATGAAGAAATGTCGCTTACTGACTATACTGATTCATAGTTTGCACAGTCTGCTTTCTTAAGAAACCCAGAACTACCTGTCCAGGAGTGACACCACTCACAATGGGCCAGGGTAGCCCACATAAATCAATCCAGACTTGCCTACAGATCAAACATATTGAGGCATTTTCTTTTCTTTTAAGAATTATTTATTTAATGTGTATGAGTACACTGTAGCTGTATAGATGGCCGTGAGCCATCATGTGTGGCTGCTGGGAATTGAACTCAGGACCTCTGCGCTCACTCCAGCCTGCAATTCACTGTAGGTGTCTTCAGACGCACCAGAAGAGGGCGTCAGATCTCATTACGGGTGGTTGTGAGCCACCATGTGGTTCCTGGGATCCGAACTCAGGACTTTCGGAAGAGCAGTCAGTGCTCTTACCCACTGAGCCATCTCGCCAGCCCGAGGCATTTTCTTGATTAAAGTTCCTTCATCCCAGATAACACTACCTTGACAAAAGAGCTAGCCAGCAAAACTACCTTGGATTTGGTAATGGAATCTTAACCATAAAACCAAACACATAAGCAGCATGGGAAAGGAATAAACTAGACCCTATCAAATTTAAAACGTGTATTTTGAGGGTATCAAGGATCTGAAAAGATATTCCTCAGACAGGAAAAAAGTATATGCAAATTAGTCTATTAAGGGCTCATAGCAACAAACAACAGAACTCTTATAATTCAGTAAGACACATAGCCCAATAAAAATGTGGGCAAAGCATTTGAATACATTTTCCCCAAATACATACGACTAGCTTATTAGACCCAAGTTCAATTTCCAGCATCCATGTAAACAGCCAGGCATGGTAGTATGTGCTTATAATTTCAGCACTGGAGAGATGACAAAAATGCAGGCAGTTTCTTAGGACTTTGTTGGCCAGCTGCCTTTGACTAATCCATGAGCCCAGGGTCCCAGCGAGAGACCTTATATCAGAAAAGAGGAAGGGAGAGAGGGCAAAAAAAGGGAAGAGAAGACAAGAGGAAGAGAAAACAAGGTACACTGCTTCTATCCTCTGGTCTCCAGAGGATATGTACACATCAACCCAGTAAAACATGTCCACAATACTGTGTACATGAGAATGAGCATAGCAACGTTACTCCTAACAGCAAGCATAGGAGTTAGCTCAAATGTCTACAATGAGAAAATAGGGAAACAAATGCATAGACATTTAAGAAAGGAACAAAACACATACACTTATTACAGCTCAGGTAATCCTTGCAGACCTAGTCTAAATTAAAGCTGTCACCAAACACCACATTCTAATTCAATGCACACACAAAAAAATTGAGGGGCTGGTGAGATAGCTCAGCAGGTAAGAGCACTGACTGCTCTACCGAAGGTCCTGAGTTCAAATCCCAGCAATCACATGGTGGCTCACAACCACCTGCAATGAGATCTGACGCCCTCTCCTGGTGCATCTGAAGACAGCTACAGTGTACTTACATATAATAATAAATAAATCTTTAAAAAAAAAAAAAAGTAAAAAAAAAAAATTGAAACAGGCACCTGAGACAGGAAGTTAACAAGCTGGTTGCCTAGAGCTTGGTGTGGGTCCGTACAGTATGATAGAATATTAGGAGGGGTGCTATTGACTATGGTGTCTTTTCAGCCTGTTGTACGACAATATGTTTATATCTTGTCTAATAATATCTAGGGTCATCAGGTTAACTTATTCTTGTTTCTATTTAAAGTCTTGAGTCTAACATTGGGTCAGTTTACCAGCTTCAAGTCTAAAAATAAATTATATTTATACATGCTACCTTCCTTCCAACTCAACTACACCTGTCACTCAGTCTAAATATCTTTGTCTTTTGGTTATTTTCTTTTTTTCTTTTTTTTTTTTTTTTTTTTTTTGTTGTTGTTGTTGTTGCACTTTCTTCTCCTGGTAAATGTCTGCTGCTATGTGAATATTCAACAAGTATTAAATTTGGATACTTAACACAAGCCAAGTGCAAATGGTTATCATTGGTTCTTCATTAACAAATATGGAATATCCACCACACATGGCATACTATTATCGTGGGATATCCACCATCACGGCATACTATTATTGTGGGATATCCACCTTGCATGGCATACTATTACTATGGGATACAAGCAAAACCCCTAGGTTGTCATGGAGCTTACAGTTTAGCAGAGGCTAAGCAACAGCATAACTACCATTAGCAGGATGTAAACAGGGTAAAGATACTCAGAAGTGCTTACTTATTATGAGGAGGAAATAGGAGTGTGGCTCAGCACTGGAGCAAATGCTCAGAGACCTGGGGACTTCAATTTCTGCACTGGTGAAGGAGAAAAAAAAAAACCACCAAAATATCTAGCAAGGCCCCTGAACAGATGATTAGAAACCAACTGAGAACTTAGATGTACAATATTGGATAAGTCATTTTGACTGTTTCCCTATCTGTGATATAGAGGAAATGATCTAAGTTTACAACAAATTGTTACTGCTTATAGTTTGAAAAACTGTCTAATAGGCTCACCTATTTGGATGTTTAGCCTTCTGCTGTTGATGCTGGTGGGGAAGGTTATAGAAACCTTGAGGTAGGGCATTCCCTGCCAGCTTTGAGGTTTTGTAGTCCAGCCACCCTATTTCCTGTGCTCAGATGAACCATGTCCAGACTTCCCAATCATGCTAACTGTATTTCCTATGTAACTTTAAAGCAAAAGAAACCCTTTCTTTCATAGATTGATTTCTGTTCGAGGTATTTTAACAAAGCAACAGAAAGGAACTATAGTATACTGTATATACCCTTCACAGGAAGCTCTTCAGGGCTATTTCACAAGGCCACTCAGCTATCCCTCCCGGAGGCAGACTTTAAAACAGCAAGTCAGCAACGACCTCTTGAGCAAGCAGAATAGAAGACACTAGTGAATACACTGTAGAAGGGCTCTAGGTGGTACTAGAAGCAGTGAGGTGATTACATGCCACACCCACTCCATTATAGTCTGCATGACAAGTCCAAAAGCTTGGTTGAAGTCCCTGAGGCAAAAGTTTCAAGGTAACTGGTCTCCTGGAAGTTCTTGGTGTCCCATAACATGGATGTGGTCCATATTTGTCCTTGTGATAGTCGATGGAGGGTCTTGCATGCTTTCTTTCTGCATTGTTTTATTATAGGTATAGAGGTACCCCAAGGAATGATTTGACAAATAGGCAAGTTAGATTGGGGGTTGTTTCCTGGCCCCCACCAGTGTTCCAACATCCTAGTCAATGCTGAGCCCACCCTCAGCTTGGAATTTTATAAAGAATGTTATTTATTCAGACAAATTGCCTCAAGCGTTGTTAGAGAGATAGTGAAAGAAATCAGGCATTGAAGTTTACTGGCAACAAAGTAAATTTAGAATTCGAATTACAGTCACATATGGCAGACTACTTTACATATTAGAAGAAAGCTGGTGGGCTCCCCTGGCAAATGGAAATCTGCCACAAAGAATTACAGCAGAGTCACTCCCAAGGAGCTAGAGTAATGTATTATTCATGGTAAGGTTAGCAAGAATGGGACCCCCTGGAACATACTTCTGATAGCCCAGAAGATTAGCATAGAGGCTGTGGTCTTCTACCAGGATTTGATTTGGAGTTCACAAGTAAAAGATATTTGAGATCCAACCTAACGCCCTGAGTTTGATTACTTGGTACTCACATGGTGGCAAGAAAACTGACTCCTGTACGTTGTTTTGTCCTCCACACACCTATGGGTAGCACAGTAATTGAATAGATACTTTAAAAGTGAAAGGCAGTTGGTTCTACTGTTTTAGTATTACCATCTTCCAGTTTATGTTGGCCTGTTTGTGTCCCAGCAAATCCTGTTGGCATTAGTTCAGAAAGAATGGAACCTACAAGAGCAGATGGCAGCTTAAGGGTTGGCCTTCGCACGAATGGGTTTAGAACAAAACAAAAATCAAAATTTAGTCTGACAAGATAATGATATCTTCAAAGGGCTAGGTAAAACCATGTAAATAGCCAGATGGGTATCTCTCCACACACAGAAGCTTCAAGAACACGTCAGACAAGCGCAGTCACCTCTCGATGTCCATTTGTCTTGTGTCCATGGATCCATGGCAGAGGCCAACTGGCAATAGCAGGGCTGAGATAGTACGCTGAGAACAGACTTCTATTCCCTAAGCAGTGCAGGGTAGCACCCATTTACAAAATATTTGTATTAAGCATTACATTTAAGATGATTTAGCTTGAGAGTATAAATGTCTGTTTTATGAAAATATATTACATCATTTTATATTTTATAAGACTCAGGCATTTGTGAATTTTTGTATTGGAGGGGAATTCTAAAACCACTCTCCCACACATACTGAGGCAACTGTATTTAATATTGAAAGGTTGGGGACTGGAAAGATAGCTCAGAAGTTAAGAGCAAATATTATTCTACAAGAGGACGAACTATATTCAGTTCAGTTCCCACCACCCACATCAATTGGCTCAAAACTGCTTGGTAGCCCCCAACTCAAGAGAATCCAAGGCCCTCTTCTGGTCTTCACACAATTGTGCACATAACAACCTTCTCATGGCCGGGCAGTGGTGGCGCACGCCTTTAATCCCAGCACTAAGGAAGCAGAGGCAGAGGCAGGCAGATTTCTGAGTTCCAGCCAGCCTAGTCTACAGAGTGAGTTCCAGGACAGCCAGGGCTACACAGAGATACTCTCAAAAACAAAACAAAACAAAACAAAACAAAACAAAACAACCAACCAAACGAACAGACAACTTCTCATATCTGCTAGTGTATATGATGTGTACTCTGGAACAATTAGAGGTGATTGTTATTTTCTTTGGGTTTCTCCTTTGTCTCTATTCTTGGCAATGAACATGCACTACTGACAAACAAAAAACAACAAAAACATTACTCAAGGCAGCAGGGAAGAATGGACAAAAATTCTGATCTACCTGTATCTGCTGCATCTGCCAATTATGATACAGCTGCTAAGAAAAGGAAGATACGAAGCAGTCACTTACCAAGAGCATCAGTCTCTGAAATGGCAAAGAAATTCTTCAGATCTTTCCTATAAGTTTCATCATAATGTATGAAGTATACCAAGATACTGAGTCAGGTCCAACAATCAATAGCCCCCCAGATGGCAACTCCAAACTCCTACGCTACCTAGACCCAAAGCTACTAAAATCAATGTCAGACTCAAATTAAATGGGCACTGATTTTTATTTTTAAGATGAAAAAAATGTGGGAAATAAATTATGATTTTTCCATAGAACTGGAGATAAAAGTTTCTAAAAAACTTTCTCTTTAAATAATCAAGCAAAACCAACTGAAAACAATAGAAAATTTATAAAAACCAACCTTACTTAAAAACACAAATGCAACTAATAAATATCTTTATTTGCAAAAGACAAAGGTGAGCATCCAGGACTGATTGAAGACACAGTAAGTCAAAATAGACTGTCTAACTCCATTCAACACCTTCCCTTCAAATTCATTACTACTACTCTAATGGAAATTTGTTTGATACAAAAGGTTATGACCAACTGGATTACATCCACTACCCCTTACCTATGC
The DNA here is from genome assembly GCA_019843815.1 of Montemys delectorum. Taxonomy (NCBI): domain Eukaryota; kingdom Metazoa; phylum Chordata; class Mammalia; order Rodentia; family Muridae; genus Montemys; species Montemys delectorum. Next base: position 30,755 of record JADRCD010224383.1, on the reverse strand, counting down.
ATCATGTTTTCATTAGTGTTCTAGAACACACTAAACTTATCTGACCTATTTCATTTGCCGTCACAATTGTCCTAGAACAGATATCAAGTATTTATACTTTGGGGGCAGAAAAGGAAATAAAATTGACTCAGCAGGTGGGTCAGAAAGCTCGGAGTGAAAGCAGTTTTCGTGAGTAGAGCTCTATGCAGCTATACTGCCTGGAATTAGTAAAGCAAGAAAGTCCTTCCACATGTCTATGTGTTTTTAAAAAAAAAAAAAAATGAAAATGTGGGACCGCTCCTTGGGTAAAGGTATCTCAGATAACGGCGAGGTAGCTGACATCTAAGCAACACCAGGACCACCTCTCTATTCTAGTCTATCTAGTAAAACAGAAATCTGCATTACAGAGATTCTGCTTATCAGGATTTTCATAAAATCTGACATTAAGGAAAGAATAGCTTTGCAACAACCATGTAAATACAGAACCAAGTGCAGAAAGAAAAGCAGAGATTTTCAAAGATAGCTGCAAAGCAACCCCAACTTTAATATGCTAGTCATTTGAAGTGACTTCTGTAATTTCATAAACTGTGGACATGCAAAATGACAAGGTAGTACCACTATAAAAGCATAGGCATGTTGTGAGAGCTACCTTCAGTACTCACAGGACTTGAGCAATCCCTAGCGAGGAGTCGCTGAGACGTTCCTGGGTAAACAGAGTGATGGCGATTATGTCATTTCTTTATTAACACGCCACACCACAGAAGCCAGGTCACTGTGTCTGCTTACACAGGAACAGAAAGTGGATCTGTACATAAAGCAGCAATAACGTAATATCCTACAGGAAGAAATCTTTATCAGGGCTGGCTAAGGTCGAGCAAGCCAGGGGCCACAACTTTGCTTTCCCTATCTCTGATGGCTCCAAAGTCCTATCAAACGAAAGCTCATCAAACATGAGGAGCTGAAGGCAAAGCAGCAACAATGTGGACAACTGTGTAGGCATTTGTACAAAGGCGCACAACAGCCATGAAAGTTTGAGAAAATAAAACCCCAGCCCAGGAAGAGCCAGCTCACTAGAGCTCCACCATTGCTGCAAAGGTACATGTCTCTGTTTAAGCAGAAGTAGAGTCATTGTGTTAGAACGTATTTGAGATTAAGAGTAGCCACTTTAAAAAAAAAAAAAAAAGCTTTAAGTCAATATAGCAAAGGCAGAGATCACTAAGCATCAGGAAAATAATAAATCCTAGAAAACTAGAAATTAAGGACCCTAAATGAAGCAAGTGCACCCAGCACAGCCACTTGAGAGGTGTGTTTTAAAGGCAGCATCAAGTGGGACTTTGGGCATTTTTCCTCACTTCATTTCAAATATCCCTAGTGTGTGCGTGTGCATGCTTTCACAAAAGACTTCTTTAAAAAAAAATTTAGGGGGCTGGAGAGATGGCTCAGCAGGTAAGAGCACTGACTAATCTTCTGAGGTCCGGAGTTCAAATCCCAACAACCACACAGTGGCTCACAATCATCCGTAATGAGATCTGACTCCCTCTTCTGGTGTGTCTAAAGACAGCTACAATGTACTTACATATAATAATAAATAAATCTTTTAAAAAATTCAAGGAAAATGAGATCTAGTATGACTTTCTTATCGTTTACCATTGACTTTTCTTTAAAACTTGAAAGTCACTGCTGAAATTGAAATTATATTGGTAATAATTAAGATCAGGGACCTTAAATATAATTTATGTATTAGTGCGATTAAAATGTAAAGAGGTCCAAAAAAAGACAGCATATTGTATTATCCTGTAAAAATATATGAAATCAATTAAATTCTTAGGAAGAATTCAGTTATTTCCACCTCTCCTAAGTATGTACTGATGTTTCCCAACATTAAATATTCCTGAACATGGTGAAGAAAATCCTACCAGTATTCTAGCCACATCTTAAATCAAGCACATTTCACTCAAAGGATGTGACTTTCTGGGAAAAACAAAAAACAAAACAAGTCTCAAATCTGTAGAAAACGCTACAAGAATGTATAGTAATCCAAAATAAACTACCACTTTATATCAGAACATCTGTGTAGCATTCTTAAACATAATCATAATAAAGAGCAACCAAATCCCAGCACCTTACTCTGCAGGTATGAGCAAACAATGTCAAAGCGCAAATGACAAGTGAGAAATGCACAGTACAAAGACCATTTGCTTTGATGGGATCATGAAGAACTAAAACCTAAAGAAGAAAAGTAGAACCCAAGCTCTGGCCAGTTATTGACACTTCATTACTTCAACAAAATAGAACAAATCTCCATAGAAAGTATTCATTCAGGAAACAAGACTTCTATTTTTTCCTTCATACTGGATTAAACAGAAGTTGCTGTTAGTCTATATCAGTGATTACATCTTTAATTAGAAAAGTTTAACTATTTACATAACTTTATTGCTGTTTATTGTAACAAAAGATTAACTGGTGTGTAGAATCCATCCAGTAGCGTAGAAATCAACTGTTCCAGAAGACACCGTTGTGGATGAAATATATCTGATGCTCAGTGTACAGCATAAGAAAAGTCCTTGCATGTCATCTGGTTCTTGCTAGAGTCATCTATGTTCATCTCTCAGAGAGCAAAGAATCCATTTGACATTTCAATAAATATTAAGTTGCAAAAATTAGCTTCCATGGACTAGACATCCAAGAAAGAGTTTTGATGAATGATTCCCAGAATCAAGTATGTCCGCCTTTAGTCCAAAGAGATGACGTCAGGAATGTTACTCCCACTGCTGGTTATGACCCCTGTCTCACTCCTGCTGCTGGATGAGCTAACGTGAGTACTGCTTTCATGGGGGCTGGTGGTGGTGACAGACGTACTGCTTGCTGTTAAGGGTGAGGTGAGACTATCCAAAAACATAGGAGGACAGTACTGCTTGAAACAAATAATGATGCTGATGAGGAAGAGGCTACATTGGTCTTAAATAAAGAGACTAGAAATTGTTAGATATGTACAACTGACATCCAAAAGGTCAAACCCCAGTGGGATTCAAAAATAGCAAATGTTCTACTTAAGTGGAAGACAGAATGGACTTAGATATTTTACATTCTTTACTGAATGCTACACATTCTTAATTGTCTTGAATGTGAAGAACTTGTTTATTGATCATATACACAGGGAAAAATGTCAAAAATAACTGAAATCAGACCCCACCCACAAGTTACGACTCAAACTCAAAAACTACTTAATAACTGAAACAAAATTAAGTGATTTTTCAAAATTTAGGCTCAAACAGACCCTTTGTAAGAAACATTAAGAGTAACAAGCTGAAAGCTGGCATTAGATTCCTGTGTAAACAAATATGAAGATACTTATAATAATGTTGACATTCATTCTGAACTGGAGGGTGTAAGGCAGCTAATTACCATGGGATTTTCAGAGAATATCATAAACACAAATTTAATATTTTTTATAATGTTTCTTAACATCCCTCTCTCCAAATATTCGTATTTCAAGTCTTCATCCATCTGGGTGATTCACATACAAATAAAAACCTGAGTGTAGTAATCTAAAAATGATAAGGCATTAATATAAACGCTAAATGGAATTTTATATTTCACTGTAGGATGTTTTACATGAGACACAATTGCACTGACTTTAGCACATATAATATCTAGTGCTACTAAATATATTCAATTAGACTACAAACCAAAAAAAAAAAAAAAAATCACTAAGAACACCTAATGTTATCTGTATCTCATTTAGATCCTTCTTAGAGACAATGAATTATGAACAGTAATTCAGACCTGAGCAGTTCATATTACATGGTTTTCAGGGTGCATTAAAAGAAGAAAGAAAACAGCTGGGAAACTGAGCTGCCTTTTTATTGATTGGTTGGTTGGTTGAATTTTGCTTTTTTTTTTTTTTTTTTTTTAAAAGACAGGGTCTCACTATGTAGCCCTGGCTGTCCTTGAAGGGCACTATGTAGACCAGGCTGACCTTAAACTCACAGAAATCTGCCAGCTTCTGCCTCCCAAGTGCTGGGATTAAAAGTATGATCTGCTATGTCCATATGAGGCTGACTCTCAACAAAGAAAGTCACTGTTTTTGGACCAGTTTTTGTCACACATGAAGAAATTCAACAGACATTCATAAGAAGCTCTGACAGTGAGACTGTCAAATGTTAATTTTTTTTTCCTCTAAAATCAAGTCAACAAGAGCAAAACTGAGGAAGGTCTAGAGAATTCCTTTTTAATCTGCTATCATCCATGCTTGTTTTTTACCTGTTAAAAAGTTCTAAACTTTAAAAATGCAAGTGCTGCTAACAAGCTGCCACCATTTAACTTTTACTCTACATCCCTTGGGTATATATCTGCAGGCGGCTAATAGGGATTATGGGCCAATATGAACATGCAGAAGAGGTTGAAACCTATGGATTCTATAGTCAGTAGAAGGCATCATTTTTACCCTCCTACCAAGTTACCAAATAAATCAGCCTCCCTCTAAACATGTTAAATAAAACTACGAAATAAAAACCATGGGTTCCAAGATTTTTTTTCTTTCAAAGCATTGTTCACATCAAAGTATATGTAATTTTCTTAAGCTTGAACAACTTACATTCTAGAAAAATATGTAACTCCCCTATGAAGTCAAGTTAGAGTGAGAAGAAAATGCTTAGTCCGCACAGATCTTGGGCTCAAATTTCCTGTGCTGTTTGTGCAATCAGATGCCGATACTGAAATAGGAGGCTCACACTGACCCTGTGGTCAGTCAGTTCTGAAGCTGATGAGACAGGTCAGTTCTTCCACCTCTCCCTAGGGGCCACATCTGTGCCTCAAGTACTTTCTTTTGCTGCTCCACCTTGCCCCTGTCGCTTTCTGTGCTTTTGCCTCTGCTGTTAAAGACTGTCACGAAATCCATGCTCACCACGCAGTCTTAAGGTTGGAACTTTGAGATATTCCTAGAATTTCTTTTCTTTGATTGAAAACAGCAATACTGCAACTTTCAACTGAAGCCTTTTCAAAGTCTGACTCTGACTGTCTTTCAAACAAGGTCCAATTTCAGTCAGTAATCCATACTGGATGAGCTTTAACTGATGGTTTTAGGTAAGTGTCTTAGTGTGTAAGTTCTATGCATTTAGTATTGCTTGCATTCATTCTAACCACTCAAATATTTGTAAGAAATACCAAATAATTATGTTCCATGAAAATAGAAAGTTTAATAAGAGCAATAAATAAATTGAAAAACAGTAACTTTATTCCTTCAAATAAAATTGTGATATTTATATAGTACTTCCTTTCTAGCCACATGAGAATTTTCTGTCCTGATTTTATGCAACTGGTCATTTTTAGTTAGTATGACATAATCAGCAATCAAATACAAATTAGTTGCTTAAATTCAGGATACATACCTGGGGATCAACTGGAATAAGGGAAAGAAAATCCAAACCTAAAACAAAAATGCTTTGTTAATAGTTGTCTCGTATTTTGGAGACAAGAAATTATTTCCCAAGATCATTCTCCATTTATAAGCCAAGAAACATCTGTGGTAAGTGCTCACTTCACTGCTATAGTGAAGGTCTATAATTATAGATGGCTATAGTTTTAATGCATCTAAAACCCAAAGATGAACCCATTTTTTTTTTTGGCCAAACAGAAAAAAACTGCTTCCCAACGAAGCAAAAGCAGCAGTCCAAAAATTTTCAGTGTCAGAGTACTTAAACCAAATCTTTCTCTTTTTCTCTTTACTTAAGAGTAAAAAGCAGTAAAAATAATAAAAATCTTTGGATCATTAAGAAAACAACATACTTAGGTTGTTAGGATACTTTATATTTATTTTAAAGAAATACACATTAATCTGAAAATACCAACTCTTTAACAGATATTTACTTCATCAGGAGCTAGCTGTCTGTGCATTCCCATGTCGCAGAAAGAGTTCTACAGAGCTCTGCACAAAGCAAGCACTTGGGAATTGCTATTCACCAACAAGCTACTTTAATAGTTAATAGGTTCTCAGCTAATACAATGCCCTAAACAAAGAAACTCAAATTCTACAACTACATTTTGAAAATAGATATGTGAAAAAGATTTCCTTTATAAGTATTTAAGTAACAACAAGATATACAAAATCACCTCATGTCTGAAAAGTCTAGCGAGAATCTTCAAAGTCAACTTCTGAAGCCTCCCTGTATGATCAAGAGCTTTTAAATTATTTTAAGACATTAAAAAAAGAAACCAAATACTGTATAGGCCATTAAACTAGGGCAATATTGCCCAGCACATGGGTGGAGAGATAGGTAGATCTCTATGAGTTCCAGGCCAGTCAGGGCTACACAGTGAGATCTGTTTGCTTGTTTGTTTGTTTGTTTAGAAAAACCAACAAACAAACCACCCACGAAAAAGGTCAGTATCCGTTTGATCCCATAAATGTTTATGTGTGTTCATGTCTAGAACAACCTTATACCTAACATGGATGCTTTTATTCTCTTCCCAATGCTTTGTCTGGTTGGTGGTTTTTGGTTTTTTGAGACATGGTTCTCTGTGTAGCCCTGGAACTTACTCTAGACCACGCTGTCCTCAACCCAGAGATCCACATCCCTCCTCTTCTCAAGCGCTGGGATTAAAGGTGTGCACCATCACTGCCCTGCTCCCATCAACTTTTCTATGCTGGCATGTAATATAGCAACCATGTGAAGGGAAAGTCTAATACTTTATCACTATGAAAATAGAGATTATAAGACAGATAATGGACACATTCAAAAGAACTATAAATAATTTAACTAAAAAATTTAAAGTATCACTATTTCCTTATTTACAAATGAGTGTTTTTGAAACACATATCATACAAGCTATAAGCCCCGCATTTTGAAAGGAATTACTGAAACAATTTCTAAAGCATTTTTTAAACTTGTTAGCATAATCTGTTACTGGATACATGATATAGCAGTTTAGTTGGATGAATAAAGTAAATCATAATCCACTATAGTGATGATTTACCCATTAAAATGCTAACCAGAAAGTGATGTATTTAAGTAAGGATAAGACTTTAAATTATTCAATCTGTCTGCTTTTAAATACCAATTCAAATCTGTCTAGCCTTTATACACCTTTTGAGTGGCTCCACCACTGTCCAAGACATCAAGATTTATTGGAATATCATTAAATAAACTGAGTTGATTTTATTCATTGTTGTTTTGCCCTAAGTGATGTAACATTTTTTGTTCATTTTCACAAAGAGCTTCTACTTTTTAAAGACATTTTTAGTATGCACGCATGTGCTGTACAATCAATGTACATGGGTCAGGTACCCACAGTGGTCAGAAGAGGGAGCACTGACTGGATAGCATAGAGTTGCAGTTGATGGTGCTGGTGATGTCAAGTGGTTAGGGTACTTATAAAGTAAACTCAGGCCCTTTGCAGGAACAATGAATGCTCTTAACTGGTGAGTCATTTCATAGGTTCAGCTCCTGCTTCTTACTAGCTTTTGCTGTTGGTCTGGTTTCATTTTGTCAGGCAGAGTTTTACTCCATGGCACAGGCTGACACACTGAACTCACAGACCTCCTGCCCCTGTTCCTAAGTGCTCTTATGCAGAAGTCACTCTGTATGGGTTGCCACATGTAGTGTTGCTTACTCATTCTATTTTAGTAATGAGCTAAAGAAAGCATTACCATTTCAGAAGATGTACCACAAATTCAAACAACTCATTTGAGAATGCTCATTCCTCCCAATGTCCAACTGCTGCCACATCATGACTCTTAAGTAAACATGTAAGTTTGAGAAAATATTCCAACTGTCCCTACACTCAATTACTACAGAACACACACTGAGGGCCAAGGTCTTCCATTATTAGTTATTCCAACCCAGCTTTACAGATGTACTATGATTCTCCTTACTGACTTCATGTGTACCAGCAAATGTAAAATCTATTTAGAAAAGCTTTTGGTTTTGATTTATTTGTTTTGCTATCTCACCCACAGATAACTACACATACTACTAATTACACAATTCCCTAGTAAGGTGTAGAAACATTTTTCTAAAGATTGGTTGAAGTTTTAGATTGTCTTTCCAGCATCTCACAAAATCCAAACAATTTAAATGTGACTATTCCTCAATGAAAACATTTCTATGTATTTCAAAGTTATTCCTACTAATAAAAGAGTAGACTACCATCAATGTTTGTCATTTAAGTATACTATTTTGCATACAAAATAGTTTCATCAATAGTAAAATTTTACTCCCTTGTTAGCAAAATTATTTTACCATGTTTCAACTGTAACAATGTATTGATAGGGGTTATATTTTGCCCTCAAGTATTTCTACTAAAAATCCTGACTTTTTTCTCACTAAAAAAAAGTGATGTTAGAAGTCTAATAGAATCAAGTGTTTTAGTTAACATGAAGTTGTAAATTTTAAATTTTAGATGCTTTGTTAATAAATTGGACTGATTATTTGCTTTTCATCCCCTCATTGGCAACCACACAATTTTCCTCACTTGAGTGATAAGCTTATATAAAAGCATAAATGCTACATAGTTAAGTTTGTAAAGGTTTTAGCACTTTGAAATTTAAATCATACAACTTTTAAGCACCATTCACACCTGACAATATGGCACTAACAATAAGAAGGCAGACATATATTTTTTCTTGAAAGAATCAAGCTCTTTTCCACTCCATAAATACAAATTATGTTTTATTTTGTATTCACTGTTGCACAGTATCAGAGGATGCTCCAAGCTGCACTTCGTTATTAATATCATTTCTTCTTTGTTCTCCTGCAGATTCAGAAGATCCAGATTTATGATGTTTAAAAGGAATGTTAGAATCTATGAAAACTGTCTTCTCGCCATTCTTGGTGTTCTATTTTAATTTTACTAGAAAATGATTAAATTATAAATAGCAAAACTGCAAATTATGACTACTTATATAAAAACTATATACCCAATCACTAATTACAAAAAAGTGCATTACAGTAAAACAGAAGTAAAATCTAAACTGCTTAGGTATCTAATTGCTACATAACTTTGAATATCTAATCATTTTTTCTGAGAATAACTGGTTCTACTCTATTTATCAACTGCTAAAACAGTTTTTTACTATTTAACAACCAGAATATTGGTTTATATTGGCTACTTATCAGCCTTAAATATAAGTATGATTTCTATAAGCTTAAGTTAATTTTATAAAATACAAAGTTCAGGCACATTTAAGACACACAATACACAAAAAAACAAAACAATACAAAGCAAAAAAATCTTTCATTTATACTTAAATTAGAATATACATTCTCCAAAACTAAAAAAAGCACTCAAATTCTCATAATTTCAAAACATAGAAGGACTAGTGATTCATACTTTTTTTCTGAATTACTGCTAAATAGTCACTTTAGTAAAACAAAATGTTCACTATCTTTCTGCCAAGACTTTTAATTGACAGTCTTAAGTGAACCCTTTAGAAATATTTATTTCTAACACATATGAAGATGATGATCATTTACTCAACAACTCAGCCAAGGTTACAACAACACATAACTGCTGAGAATTTTGTCCTGAGACAATGAGCCCTCGCTTCTGTCCTTAATAGAGTCCTTGTATACAAGGACTATGTAATCAATGTGTTCTGACTGGTGTGAGATGGTTCCACAAAGAAGGTGAAAAATACAAAATCACAAATTATACATAAAACAAACATATGCTAGTCTAAAATGTCTTTGTGAGTATGTGTGTGTGTGTGTGTGTGTGTGTGTGTGTGTGTAAGATATTTTCAGTGGGTATTATTTTTTTTTAGTCTACTCTTTTCCACTACATTTTATTCAAATAAAACTAAATTCAAGAGGCAAGATGACATAATAGGGATAGGTAATATAACTCCAATTGCTTTTAAAAGTATATATTTTATTCAAAGCATAAGCACTGTGCTTACAATCTTAATAAGAGCAAAAATAAAAATAAGCTGCAGATCAAAATCAACTTCCAGAGAACAGAAGGGCAATGTATTAAATTGAAACGATTCCTAGGTAGAAGTCAGGAATATATGATGTACTGGTTCCCACTTTGCTCAGACGCGGACTGATGAAAAATAGGAAAAGAAAACAGAAAGGCTTCTGAGGAAACTGTCCCGTAGCAATGAAGCTTCCAAAAAAAAGCCTAGGTGCAAATTCTGTACAATTCTATAAAAATTCCCCACTATACTCTTGTATCTTCTATTATTAGAAATCTGTAGTCTCATTAATTAATATTAAAACAGCAGAATATGAAATGCTAACACAGTAATACTATATGAACCCTTGAAATTTCTTTTAGCATTTGCATTCAAAATTAAATACATTTGTTCTACTGATTAAGATTAAAAAAGAGTGCAACTAAAGCACACAAAGTGCGCACATACCTGGCAGATCTGAGGACATGCTTGACACGGGCGTGTGGTGGAATGGTACTGAGTAGTCTGTTAGTGAAGGTGGGATAGCAGCAGCAGGATCAACTGACGTCACACTGGGCACCCGTACAGCAGATGGCTGATACATGAGAACCCTGTTTTAAATAGTAGGGAAATTACAAATGACCTGGCTGTTAGTTCAAAGGAGAGAAGAGCTGAACCACGGGGCATTCTCAGGCGTGTGTTCAATAAGGCTCACTGCAAGTATATGGCAGACACACACTACACCACCTCTATAGCTCCTTGACTCTTTCCTAACAGCCTTCATTCGAACACAAACACATCTAGTTTCTCAATACTAGCTGTTGGCATAGGAGCAAGGTGGAGGATACAGTAAAGCAGTAGTTCTCAACCTCTGGGTCATGACACTTTCACAAGGGGCACATATCCAGATATCCTGCCTATCAGGTACTTATAATTCCTAACAGTAGTAAAAGTACAGTTACAAAGTAGCAACAAAAATAATTTTTCAGGTGAGGGACACCACAATGTGAGGAATTGTATTAAAGGGTCACAGCATTAGTGAGCTTAGGAACCACTGCTATAAAGGAATACTTTAATTCACAAATAGAAATATACATTATTTATACTTTATGCTAATGTACACACACATATATGGATAGTAATAATTTATATATAAAGAAATTTAAGACTAAAATAGAGGGCTGTTAAGGTGTAACTGCTGGGGACAGTGGTACATACATGCTTTTAATCCTAGCATTTCCTAACAGCATGATTAATAGTCAGTTCCACAGCAGCCAGGACCCCATAGTGAGATCCTGTCTCAAAAAAAGGAACAATGGAAAGGTTTTTAAATATGAGCCCTTGTATGAAGCTACTTGCACCAGCTCAATCAGTCTCTTCAATTACAAATACAATTTGAAACATAGAAATGATCTGAACAAAATTAACCAATCCTAAAGCTAATCAGCCTGGTGACACAACAATACAACCAGAAAATAAGACAGGATAACCAATCTCCAGGATTTAAAATCTTTATGGTATTCAGAAATAAAAATACTACCTACTCTTCTAAGAGGGTTTATACCTTTGAAATGAGCTATTCAGGCTACTACAAATACAAATCAAGCATACAACAAATATCTTACAGTTCATTTTATATAAAGAATACATGAACACTATATAATTAAGACTATAACTCCAAGAAGCAACATAACTAAAAACTGAGCTTATGTTTGAAAGGCTGGGGTTTAAAGAGCAAAACAGTCAAGTTAGCATCCCACACCTGCCAATCAACACCAAACTCAAAGAGACCAAAACTGAACAAAACAAGTATGAGGATGAAGACAGCACAATTCTCTGGGCCAGGGATGTACCACAGCAGGGAGAAAGCCTGTCTGGCATGGATAAGGCCTTGGCTTCAACCCTCAACGCAACACAAACTTGGTTGAAAAAGCAGCATCTTAGAGGCAGAGACATCAGATAGGTTCAAGGTCAATTCTTCACCAAACAAAAAAGCGGAAGGGGTGGTGGGGTGTGTAACGGGGTGGGGCCAAAAGAGAGGCCATGGAGAAAGGAAAAGGAGGAAAAGGAAAGCCCAACTTCCTTAGAAACTCCAAGGACCACGGTGCCAAGGCAGAACTAGGATGGTAATCAGGACATCTAGACAGCATTTCCACGGCTGAAACACGCTCTATATCATACCTGTGTGGAATTGTTCAGTCTAAATTTAACATATAAACATTTCTATAATCTTGACTTATTATTGTCAGAGTCTTAAGTAATCAGAATCCAGTTAGGCTCGAGGGTCCTTCTAAAACTAGCTTGCGATGTTCCATGAAGACACTAAAAAATGCCTAGCTGCTACTCCATATCACATCACTTATAAAAGCATCAGATACAGAAGATGTTGAAAACCAAGTTGTCTTCAGTGTGTATGTGTGTGTGTGCCAAAAAGCAAATATGGCTAGGGTTCAGACAAAACTGAGCAGAGTCGGGGGTCTAGGAAATAAAATATACTGATGGAAATACATAAACTTGGTGTGCTGCTTAGTTTTTGTCCACTTCACACAAACTCAGGTGATCTGGGAGGAGCAAACCTCACTCAGGCATCCATCACACTGTCCAGTGGGCCATTTTCTTCACTAACAACTGATATGGGATGGACAAGCCTACTGTGAGTAACGCCATCCCTGGGCATGTGATCCTGGGTTTTATAAGAAAGCAAGCTGTTACTCATGGCTTATATCATGGACCATAAACCAGTAGTAAGCAGGGCTCCTCTGTGGATTCCCCTTCAGTTCCTACCTTGACTTTTCTGTTCTGATTTTCCACAATGGACTGGATTAGAGAACTGCAAGCTGAAATAAACCCTCATCCTCCCAAGCTACTTTTAGTCATGGTGTTTTGTTACCACATACTGTGTTATTGCTGTGATAGACCAGACCAGGGTGTGTGTCACTGGAAGAATTATGGAGACATCTGAACTCTGGGCTGGAAAGCCCACTGCCTACTCAGTTTCCATGGGCTGCTGCTGGATAGAAGCTCAGAAGATAGGAACAGTAAGAATACAGATGCTGGAGGCCTGGCTTGTGAAGTTTCAGAGGGAAGTCTCAAAGTGCCTGAAAGACTCAATCAGGGCCATTCAATCTGGTGAATTAAAAATCCTGCTTCAGCTGGTACTGAAGAATCAGCGGTGATTGGCAAGAGTTCTGCACCAAGGAAATGAAACCTTTGCTTTCCTGGAACAATTGATGCTGGTTAGCTAAAGCTGAGAAATTAACAGTGATTAAGAAGATATCAGCATCCCCAAGGAGCGTAAATCTGGGAATATTTTCTCAGGATTAGCTGTTTGCCCAGGAAGGTTGAGACTACATCTCATGCTTGCAGTTGAACTTCATAGTCTACCAGGTAGTACTAGAGGCAAGAAGGTGCCACAGAGAACAGCTGAGGTTTGGCACCATGTGGCATGTTTGGAGTTACTGAAAGGGAGCCAGGCTGTTGAAGGCACAGCCCAATTGCAATGGAAAAGTGCAGCATTTTGGAGATGCTAGTACCAAGCAACAACTGTCAAGAACATCAGTCGGTGTGGGGTGGAGAGCTCTGAGATTATGGAACAAGTTGTGTGTGCAGAGCTGGAGAAGTGAACGCCTTTACAGCCTACATCATGAATCTCAGATGTCTGACACTGAAAATGGTTTTATTTTGATTTGAATGAACAATGCCCTAGTTACTCCCTATTGTATATCTCTATAGTAACACCTAATTAATATATACCTATTCCATTTCTCCCATGCCAAAAATACTGAGTTAAAATATACAAAAACACAAAAACCTAATAGGCACCCCTATTAGCAAATTATTAAAATCTCATTAAAGATGGTTAATGTTAAAGAATTCAGTGATGATTAATTCCTATTGCTTGACCTTTGCAACTATCATTATAAACCCAACTTGCTAGCTAGGCAGGACGGTATAGGTCTGCAGTCCTAAGAGCAAAAAGTCATCCTTGGCTACCGATATGTCAAGTTTGAAAAAAACTGTGTATTATATATGAGACCCTGTATAAAAAAACAAAAAAACAAAAGCAAAAAAACAAAAACAAACCAGAAGAGACACGTATTTATAGACATGAATTAGAAATTTCAGAGAAATAAAAATGAGTATATCACCTTCAAGTAATGGTGTAAAATTCTGATACTAAAATTTAATAAGACTACTTTTTAACTTTTAAAATGTATTACTCAACTCCTCATAGGATTCATATATACATACACGTATATGTACATATTAAGCAAATGGTCTTGTTCTAAATTTTTGTTGTTGTTGTTTTGTTTTGTTTTGTTTCTCAAGACAGGGTTTCTCTGTGTAGCCCTGGCTGTCCTGGCACTCACTCTGTAGACCAGGTTGGACTCGAACTCAGAAATCCGCCTGCCTCTGCCTCCCAAGTGCTGGGATTAAAGGCGTGTACCACCACCACCTGGCTTATTCTAAATTTTCATAAGTTTAAATTATAATATAAAAGTACACTGTCAGAATGCTGTTATATAGTAAGCATAGATCATGTTTTATACTAGAAATAATATAGAAATCATATGTGATCCAGATCTAAGTGTCTGAAAATGAGTTAACAATTGTTATTCACATACTTGGAAGTTCACTCTGGGTTCCTGCTCTGATCATATACGCAGAAAGGGATGGGTTGGGACTGTCAGCAGCTCTTACCTATCCCCAGCTGAGGAACAAACGCACTGAACACGTTTACTGTTTGCTCCTACTTCTGGAGCATCAACAACAACAACAAAGCAGCCAGCCATGTCACTCTTATGTGCTGGGAAGGAGCTTAATATAAAGTTAGTGTAAAAGTTCTCTACGTGCTACAAGTGTCTCCAGACAGGATTAGAAAGCTGCAAAAAAGGGCTCTGCTTCAGATCACTATCAAAATGGTGACAGTAATTCTATGTGAGAAATGCTTCACTTGTTTCTTGGTTCTCTGAAAAAAAAAAAAAAAAAACTTATAATTTTTACTAAAACTTAAACGGCTCATGTAATTCTTGTCTAAGTTACAGTAAGTTTTTGGATTTCGCACTCTCTAGTGTTCATTTGCTTACGCTCTCCCTTAAATCAGCAGTTAAAAACCTAAAACTTCCAGACATTGTACTATATATAAATAAGAAAATAAATGATGAGAAAGAAAACACTAAAAGCAGAAAAGCCAGCACAGCAGAACTGACACCATGACTTTCTGACAGATGGCATCTACTCTGACTTAATAGAAAAAAATTTAAGGGCTGGAGAGATGGCTCAGTGGTTAAGAGCACTGACTGCTCTTCCAAAGGTCCTGAGTTCAAATCCCAGCAACCACATGGTGGCTCACAACCATCCGTAATGGGATCCGATGCCCTCTTCTGAAGTGTCTGAACACAGCTACAGTGTACTTAGATATAATAAATAAATAAATATTTAAAATTAAAGAAAATGTTTTTAAGTATGCTGCTTGCATGTTAAATATACCACACAAGTGCCTGGGGCCCATGGAGGCCAGAAGAGGCCATCACAACAGGTGGAAGTGAAGTTGTGGGAAGTTTTCCCATCTATCTTTCTTCTACTGGTCCAAACTCTGTTAAACATCAAACAAAGGAAAAAAAAATCCAACCAGTTAATATTTTAAGAGTCAGAATAATTGTGACAGTGTCTTTCTTGGCTTCATACTGTTAGTTCTGACACCCACCCATCCATCACATTCTAAGCTGCACTACTCACTCACTCTCCTGCTTACTCCTCTTGGCTGTTCTCAAGGACATTTTCAGTGATCAGCACTGGCTAAAATACTAAGTTCAGTCACATCCTTAAATGGAACAAAAGTGATATGGAATGAATGCTAGGCATGAGGCTTCTCCTGAAGGAGTCTAACACCAACTTGTTTTAAGCAGTGAGCCCATTACCATTTAGTGAATTCAGACATTTAAAAGACATTAAAATTTCTATCAGGAGACATTTACTGAATACTTTCAAAGCATCTATTAGGAAAACTAGGTAATTGTCCTTATGAAAAAAGCATTTTATCAATGTGGTTCCCAATACAAAAGAAATCAGAGAATGAACTCTACCTAGCTATAGTGAATGTTACTTTAACAATAATTGCTAACTTCATAAGACTGATCTTACAATTCTCATTTATAGCTCTATATGTTCATTTTTTTGTTTTGTTTTGTTTTTTTTTGTGCAAATGTAGTTCAGGTATTAAGGATTACTTCAAATTTATGGAAACAGCCGAGTAGTTAAAATTTATAAAGACTTTTAGAATAAAAACTTTCAAGTATTCTTGATATTACAATTTCTACCTTATATTTAGCAATGTTGAGTGTTTTTCTTTTCAATCTACATAAGGAGTTTTAATAGCTACCTGCTTTGTATGTACTTCAAGTATAAACTCTCTCCATTCTTCTGCATGCTGTAGTCATTTTGAACTTTTGTCACACAGTACTGTATGTGCCACTCCTCCAATTTTATCTCCTCCTCATGGATTGGTTAGCAGTGCGCAGGACGCATACACAGATCTTTGTAGGATGGTTTGGGCACTCTACACAGTTACTTGGGTTTGAGTCAGCATCACTATGTGATTCTCAGGACACAGGACACAGGAAATGACCTCTAACCCTTGCAACTCGGCTTTCCTCAGAGTCTAAAACAGTTTCAGGAACTATGGATAATGTCCACAATGGATTAATAAGAAAAGGTTCTGAGTAACAACTGAAATTTAATTTGTAATTGAATGTAATGAATTCAAGGGTGTTTCTGTAAAACTAACCCATGCTGTATCAGGTGACTTCATGTAAACCTCAGATCTTAACAGATGTGCACATTTTGTAATGCACATGTAGTTATACTCTGCTAACTGATGCCACCTGAAACACCTTGGCTCAAATTCATCCCTATTGTGACCTGTTAAGATTGTACTGTATATATGGAATAGGAATATAGTATTTACTTAAGGAAACTAAAACTTCATTTTATAGCACTATTCTTCAGTATATAAGTATCAGATTAAAACATCTTTGAATAGTATTGCCTTCAAGTATTTCTTTTAGAATTGTTCATTTGAAGTGCATTTAAAAAAAAATCATTAAATGGATGTTAGAGTAAGATTAGAAAAAAATTCCAAACATTTCTGGTGTTCCTTTACATACATATATAATTTTGTACTATGTATTTATGTGAATGGGTACTTTAGCACTGATAAGTTCTATATCCAGCAACATCAAACATTTACCGAAATGTAATGTCTGTCTGTGCTCTCCTGTGTGTCGATGGAGGCCAGAAGTGGTCATCATGCATGCTTCTCAATCACCTTTCTACCTTATTTTTTTAAGGCAGACTCTGCCACTGAACCTGTAGCTCACTGACTCCTCTAGACTAAATGGCCACCTAGCCTCTGGGATCTGTCCATCTATTCCTCCAGAACAACCACTGGGTCACAGATGCACGGGTTAGACTTTTATATGGATGCCGAACACTTTTGTAGGGAAATCACTTTATCCACTGAGCCATCTCCTTAGCCACCCACTTAATTATTTTTATGTAAAAATAGGTACAAGTATTTCATTAGAATACAATTTTTCCACTCTTTTAAAAAAGATTTATTTATTTTATACATGTGAGTACACTGTAGCTGTACAGATGGTTGTGAGCCTTCGTGTAGTTGTTGGGAACTGAATATTAGGACCTCTGTTCGCTCAGCCCGGCTTGCTCAGGCCCAGAGTTTTATTTATTATTATATATAGGTATACTGTAGCTGACTTCAGACGCACCAGAAGAGGGCGACAGATCTCATTACTGGTGGTTATGAGCCACTATGTGGTTGCTGAGATTTGAACTCAGAATCTTTAAAGAGCAGTCACTGCTCTTACCGCTGAGCCCCAATTTTTCCACTTTTAATAAATGGAAAGTTGTATGTATAATAAAACACTATTTCTGAAAGTTTATGATTTATTATCAGTAAGTGTTCAATTTGTATACTTAGTTCATATTCCTGGGATCACATAAAAATTTCTCAGACAAAAACTGATTGTGAATAGAACAAGTAAAACTCTATTGTAATTCTAAACATTTAATTATATTTAAACTGATAAAGTAAAAATCTAGATTATTTAACGATCCACTATCTTGATTCTACACTTCAATAAGCACTTCAAAATTGTATCTTCATTTGTTTATCATTTCATTTTCAGAAGTATTAAACAAATTGTCCCAAAACAGCAAAAATCAGCATGTAGAAAAAAAACCTAAAATACTTGTCTCACTTTCTGGCACTAAAAATAAAAAATTATTCTAATGAAATAGGTAACAGAAAATATAGGCTCCTACTCATACTGTGAAATGTAAATCACACCTGGAATAGACATACTTTCTTTTAGGTTTTGTAGTTGTTTGGTTTTTGTTTTTGGTCTCAGCCTCATGGCGATACGCATGAGTCAGCCTCTGAAGTACTGGTACCACAGGTCTTAGCTACCATATCTGGCTTAGCAGAGTTTCAGAAAGCAGCTCAAAAGTGTTGTATAAAAGGTAACTATTAAAGCTGACTTCAAAGTACCTATAACAAATTATAAAAAGGGATCTGAAGTATAGTCAGAATATAATTCACTTACAATGTCCAGAACAGGCAAATTCAGAAATGTGACACAAAAGCTATGCTGACTAGATCTAGGAGATGCAGGATAACCAACAAGTGATTATGTGCATTTTTGCACACTGAATATATGCTAAAACTGACTTAGAATGGTGAACAAACATCTTCATGGGCAATTTGTGTTAGTAAAAAGAATGTCTAAGAAAATATTAAATAGACTGAGGGCAGAGAAGAGACTAGCACATACAGCTTTAAGAATGCAATCATGAACTGTTACAACAATTCATGGGTGTCAAGATCTCTCATGTGAGAAGGATCTGTCAATCGTGAAGCTCCTAAGCTTCCCCGTGTTAGTCATAGAAAGTACATGGTGAGATGCACCCATCTCCTTGCCCATATTTTGCTCTGAAGTGGAACGGAGAGAACTATCAGATTCCTGACACTGTAGCAGGGAGCCTATGAGGCGGATGTTATTTTACCTCATGTTAACACAACGAAAAGGGGGTCAAAATCACCTGACAAGTATACCAAAGTGCCAGAGATGGGTTTGTCCTCAGAAGCCTCCTGTATCTAGCATCCCTTACACCAGCTTCCTTACACTGGACGGAGATGCCAAGTCCCTTGTCAACAGCTTCAAGAGTGAACACAAGGTAAAAATACTCCAACCGCCACCTCCCAGACATGTTGAATATTTTCAGCAAAATTTAATCTCCTGTAAATAATGTGAAAATTTCTTGAAAATATTTCAACTGTACCAAAGCAGATGAAAATTTCTTTCTAGAGTTACTTCTCACACAGATATTTCAAAACCATTCCAAGAACAGTTGTTTTAAGTGCAATGAACAGTAGTGAACTATAAATTGACAAACCCTTTGGTTGGACTGCTTTGTGTTTCTGACATAAAGATGCATTTCCTTTTGGCAGGAGGGTCTTCCTCTTCATCAGAAGAGCTCTCTATTGTTAGATCAATAACATCTATCTTCTTCTTGCTTGCATCACTGGCTACAGTCACTGAACAAGGTTTACTAAAGACACTTGAACCTGGATGTAGATAAACAGGAAAAAAAAAGAAATATAAAGGTATAACAAAAACTAGCTATAGAAGTCTTAATTATCTGCATATATACATGACAATACAGATCTAAAAATACCATTTTCCTCTAGCAGGGCCTAAGGCATCTGCTCTACACTAAGTGAGGACTGCCAGGGCTATCCTGACGGAGGTGAGCAGTCTCCTTCACAGCATGTTCCTCCAGTACTATCAGTGGCTTTGTACAGAACCTGGGGCGACTCAGGCTGTCTTTCTAGGTTAGCGATCACTGTACAGACAGAAACAACTGGCCTTATCCTCAGGGACAAAAGTATAGAATGTGACCAGCTCTGGGTTGTCATCAAACACGTGTGGCAGTATTAAGTCAGAGACATCTGTTCTCCAGAGTATGCAGTCTCAGTAGCTGTACATTTTCATATGCGGCACCAATGAGTCAGAATCAGACATGTCAACTGTAGGGATCATATAAAAGTCCCAAACTGGTAAACTAAGTTACTATGACATGAATCATCCAGTCATCCATTCTGTTTATATAAGCAATCACATTTATCATATTATATAACATTATTCTCTACAACTTGTCAAAAAGGAATGCTATTTCATTGAGGAAAAACCATCAGACATAATCAATAAAACCGTACCTGCCCACACTTAACACTAATGTGAGCAACTAATATGACCCCTAAGAGTTCTGTGACAATCACAAGAGAACAAGTAACAAATTACTTGTTCAATCCAACAGAGCCAGAAGAAAATGAGATGAAATGAGTTCAGAGGTTGCACGTGCTCATGGATTTCAACTTATCGAACTCCTTTAGCAAGTCCCTTCAGTGCGGATGCGTGCAAGCTAAACCAAGCACACACACTGGTTAAGTAAAGCTATAGAATCTCTCCACCAACAAATGGAAGAATTCGTTCAGTGACAGCTAATTCATGACCAGTCTCAACACTGATTAATAAATGATATATATAGCCTCTCCAACCACACTGGATTTTGTAAAGATATACAAAACAATTACTATTCTTTCTGTTTCTCAAGGGTGTTTACATAATATACATGCATGCAGATATATCTGCACAGATGTGGGCATGCATGTGAAGAACAGGTTAGTAGCAAGCATCTCCCTCAACTGCTCGCCACTTAAAGGTCTCACTGAACCGACTTCGTTACGTAAGTCTAGTTTAGTGGTTCCCAATCTTCTTACTGCTGGGATACTTTAATACAGTTCCTCATGTTATGGTGAACCCCCAAACATAAAATTATGTTTGTTGCTACTTTATAACTGTAATTTTACTATGATTTGTAATATACATATCTGTGTTTCCCAATGGACTTAAGCGACCACTCTGCAAAGGTCGTTCCACCCTCCAGGGGGTCATCAGCACCCACAGGTAGAGAACAGTGTGCCCTAGGGATTCCTATCTCTGCCTCCAAAGCACCAGGATTACACAAAGGACACCCATGGCCCCAGCCTTTACGAGTAACTCAGGGCTGAACTCCAGGCTTCATGCTATCTATACCTATCCTCAAAGCCTCCTAACTTATTTGTTTTGAACATGAAACACCATTTAAAACCTTGAAGGATGGTATTAGCACATTCCTTAAGAAAGTGAGGAAGGCTGGATGGCCTAAAGTTAGCAAAGTAAATTCTGAATATAGTCCTTGTGGCTAGAGTTTATTATACTTCATAATTTCCACTGCTTTGAGTGCTCCTGACATTCAGTACGCACTTTCTACTTTTGTACAGGGCTGGCTGGTTACTTTCATAGCTTCTTTCTTAGGTCTCATGGGACACCAAGAACCATCTTCCTGGAATTTGATCTCATCCACATCAGAACAGCCATTGAGAATCTCCATAAAAAGCCTGTAAAGCACATAAACGGCATAAAAGTCAAAGATGAAATAAGACAGTAGTATACACTGACGACAAAGTAAGAGTGCTAGACCATAAAAAGACCATTGGAACTTCAATTATTTAACATTCTATGACAATTATAATTCCTCTTCATGGGAGGGAAGTAAAGAGATGGATGGGAGGGTAGAGAATGAGCACAAAGGACAGGAATAGAAATCAGGGCCTACCACTGCACACACATATACTTCGGCACACATATTACACATAATTAAAAATAAAATCTTTAATAAAAAGAAGACCTAACTTATTACATTTAGAACTTAACTCCAGAGCCAGAATAACTTACACACAAACTACAACTGTAAACTTAGCACCAATGTAATATGACTGCATTTACAATGTACACATAACTACTTAATGCTTTGTAGGGTCTCACTATATAGAAAGATAGACAGGTAGGTAGGTAGGTAGATAGATAGAAATATATATACACACACACACACACAATATATATATATACACACATACATATATATATGTGTATATATATCGCTGACTAGCCTTAAACTCAGATCTCCTTGACTCTGTCTCCTGAATAATAGAATTAAAAATGTGTCCCGCCTCACCCCACATCAGCAGGTGGCCTGCTGGTTTTCCTCCACTTATTCTAGTTCTTTGTCTAACTGCCTGCGGAGAGTTACACTTACCCATCTAGTATCAGACTCTCATAGGCAGCCTTTTTGTCACAAACAGGACAGATCCAGGTGGGCTTCTTCTCATTCATCTGAAGATAAAGGGCAGCATCAAAGCACTGCAGATGTGTACAAGTCACTGCACGGCATGGGATTGTCAGCCTCATTTTTCCTAACTACAGAACAAAGAATACAACAGGAAATGAGTTCAAATAGGACAAGAGAGCCTAAAGGAAAAAAGAGGTGCTCATTAGAGTCTTAACAAGTCAAAAAACATGTTCAAAATAAAAAGCTCCAGCCTAAATTTACTCTCATGAAGGTGTTTATCTTTTTACTTATGGGTGGTTTCCAAGATTTTTGAAAGATCATTTCACTTCAGTAATGTCTAAATCCAAAGGCAGAGAAACACACACACACACACACACAAACACACACACAGACAAATCAATGATGCTTTGGGGGGAAAAACTGCATAAAGGTAACAAAATAAAGGCCAGGCAATAGTGGTGTACTCTTTTAACCACAGCACTCGGGAGGCAAAGGCAGGAGGATCTTTATGAATTCAAGGCCAGCATGGCCTACAGAGTGAGTTCTAGATCTTGAACTCCAAGGCAACACAGAGAAACCCTGTCTGGAAAAACTCCAATAAAATAAAATAGTTAAACAGCAGCAGGTGTACTAAAGCTCAGGGCATTGATTTTGCCCAATCTGGCAGGAACTGTTGGGAACAAAACTGGAGTAATTATCAGAAGAAAAGCTTTATTCCTGTTCTACTGGTGAGCCAGTGATTTGGGTTTTCCAACCTCAATCAGTTTCTTCATTGCAAAATAAAAATGATACCTCCCTCAGGGTTTGTTGAAACATTTACACATTATGGAAACTCAAAAACTATTTTCTTTCCCAACCTCCCACCTGATATTACCTTCTCTAAATTAAAAAAAAAGTACATTTCACATTGGTAGCAATCAAATGTCAAAGCTACACTAGATATGCATTTTTCATAGCTTTTCTCATAAAAGTTCTCATTTTTAAAAGACTTTCTTTCACAAACTAATTTAAAGAAACTTTCACACAGGAAAATCTGGTGAATAATGTTCAGCTACACTGTAAGGAAAACAGCAGTACTACAAGGCAGAGTTGGGTTTACGGGGAGAGTGCTTAGCAGAAGCAAAGAAGATAGGTCATTCTGTTCTCAGAAGGAAGCAGTTTTCTTTTTGTTTTTTGTTGTTGTTGTTGTTGTTTTTCGAGACAGGGTTTCTCTGTGTAGCCCTGGCTGTCCTGGAACTCACTCTGTAGACCAGGCTGGCCTCGAACTCGGAGATCCGCCTGCCTCTGCCTCCCAAGTGCTGGGATTAAAGGCGTGCACCACCACCACCCGGCAAGGAAGCAGTTTTCAAGATGATACAATTATAAAGTCTTAAGTATCTAACAACTTAGGTTTGGTATATAACACAAACCTAAGTCATGAAATTGTGGCAAATAACTTAATGTCTATATTAGGAATTTAGATGAAATGTGCTGCTGTTTGTAAATGTTTCTCTTTATGTCCCTGAAATAGAAACAGGAATAGATGTCAATAACCATCAAAGTAGGTCCAATGGTCTGATGTTTCTATGAACAAGTTTTACCAGATGTTTAAAGAAGAGATAATCTCTCTCTAATCATAGTCTACCTCATGGAAACCATAGTGAAGGTGAACACATGCTTACTTCCCTAACCTCATCTCCTTTGTTCTTTTCTCTAATAGTAATTCAGATGTTTAGAGGAGGGGACATGTGAGGATGCCCATAGAGTGGCTGTCCACACATGCCATGGATACAGAAATAAACAGTCAGTACAGACTGTAGTGATGTGGTCCAGATCTAAAAACTCCATCCTTCAATTCGTAATCTCCCCATTTTAGAATGGAGAGACTTTGGCCTTACTGCACTGTGCTTAAGTTCCATTCAATCTTGTAGGACTGCTGTCGTTTTTATTTCTATTGTAGCTGGTCATCATTCACCATATTTTTCCTCTGTGACCCTGTGCTTTTTCTTGCAGATGTGTCTCTTGCAAATATACTACAACTGAGATTTTTAAAATTAGAATCTATGACTCACTTAAATAATAAGTGAGTCCAATTCTGCTTTTCTTTATATACTTTCTTTACATAAAATTAATTGAATTAAAGTGTTTTGCTTTGTTTCTTGTGAGGGCTGGGGAGGACTCAGTTTTCTTTAAGGAACTCATTACATGGGAGCTTGACCCTGCTTCAATGAGTCTATGTGCAGTGGAAATTGGACTTGGTAGTTTTGGTGGGGGACTGAAAGGTGGGAGGGTAGATCTGGAAGGAACAAGTAGTGAATGTGATTAGAGTACATAGTATGAATGTTAGGGAAAAATCTTTTGTTTCTGCTTATATTACTTAATATAGATTAATGGTTATATTTTATTACCTAACTTCAACTAACATAAATTGACTCTTTAAATAGATCTATTCATTTATTATTATTATTTATTTATTTATTATCATTTATTTATATTGAAAATATTTTTTGAGTTTCTGTTGTATGTAATCATTCTCCTAGGCATGTGGAATAAATTATTGAATAAATAAAACAATAGAACCCTAAAAGGGGGGAAAGAAGAAACTTTCATCCACTATCCCTGACACCCTCAACCCCTATCATTAGGTATAGTCTGCCACTTTTTCACGGGCTGTGTTCTCTAACTAAATTACCTACTTTCTCTCAGTTAGCTCAGTGCCAACAACAGATTACACAGAAAGGTATCAGATCTGCTGAATGATTTCTCACCCACATCTCTATGTAAGATTATATGAAATAAACAGTTTGTGTAACTTAAAAGTACATTGGAAAGACAGCCCATACATCATAACTCATTAGGCCAAAACCATCAATTAGCATTTATTAGACTCCAGTAATGTTACTGCTATTTATAGTATTACATGTACTCTGATAAAATAAAAGCTCTTAATTATTAAATTGCATTATTTCACATCATCAATTATGACAGTTTTCTGAGCCTAAGGCTTTCCTCTCTTACATAACAATTCTCCACATTCTTTCTTCAGAACTGCTTAAAAAATACAAAAAAAAAACCTAAGCTAGATGCAATAGTGCTGGCCTCTAACCCCAGCACGTGGGAGGCAGACACAGGCAGATATCTGTGAACTCGAGGCCCAAGCTGGTCTACAAAGCGAGTTCCTGGACAGCCAGAGCTGTTACACAGGAAAATCATGTCTTGAAAAAAACAAAAACAAATAAAAGAATACAAGAAACCCTTAACACTGACTCATGAAAACATCTACATGGAAAAGACAAGAAGTCTGGAACTCTCCCAGTACTTTTCCATTCATCCCACCCTCACTCTTCTGACACACTTAGTCACTTACGAAAAGCCACGCTGGCCCGAATGCTTTGTCACTTTACTTACAGGGCACATCAAGGACACTCGAAGACTAGTTGTAGCAATTTCACTATCAGGATCTGCAGTAAGTTTTTCTTTAACTTTAAAAAAAAAAATGGTAATGATAATCTTTAAAGTTAATAGTAATATTAGAGCAGAATTACAGAAAACATTTTAAAAGTTCCTACCCTCCTCTGAATAGGTTAAAAAAACACAAAATGTTAAATAGTAAATGTGGTAAAACACATCCCCATTATTAAAGAATTATCAACAAAAAGTCTACATCATATATTTAATTAAATTTTTAAGATTTCTTTTTAAAAATAAGGCCACTGAAAAAGAACAGCTAAAAACAAGAAATTATTTTAGAATTTAAAACAACAGTTGAGAGGACTATGGAATGGAGCAAGGAACTGAGCTTTCCATGCATCCCTTCATACTCTCATTATATTTCTATCAGGCTGACCTGATTGTTTCCAATAGTATTAAATTTGTAAATAGAAAAGATATATATTCTTTATTTCCTCTGACAACTGAAAACAATTTGGCAAAGTGTCTCAGATTTAAGTTATATACCCCAGCTATTTATTTTTATTTATAGAAGTATTAATTATAAAACAGTAATGCATATCAATGTTAATTATAACAATATGTTGTTATATTATATTATAAAATGTTATCAGTTATAAATTACAGGTTATATGTATATGCATATATAATACAGAAGCTGTACATATATACATACTGTACATATGTATATATGTGTCTGTGATTAAAATTATCGTATATTGCTATGTATGTAAGGAGTTCCCTCCACCAAAGTGTGTCATATGTGTAGTCATACAAACATTACTTACTTAGTGCTCTGGAATGATCAGGATTTCTAATACCTTTCATTTTTAATCTCTGTAATAACATGGCTGACGTAAGCTGTCGTACAAGATACACAGACATGGAGTAATTCTACAAAGAAAGAAAAGCTATTTTTAAAGACAACATAGTGTTATGTTTTGTTTTTCACTTACAGAAAATAGAGATGGAAGAAACTCTAGGCTCTAAAAGTGACACTCAAACAACTTCCAAAGGAGTGTTGGCAACTGGACAGGGACATCAACACAGCGTGAGGGAGAAAGCGGTTTTCTCACTGTGAAATCATTTCCAATCGCCTGTTATTTTAGCACATCCATTTGCATGGTAAATAGATAGTGTAGTCAAGTACTTTTGTGATTATTTTCTAATTTAGCCAAATGAGTAGCTGGGGTCCTCATGAGAACATTCCCTAGTTTTGGTTACTTATATAACAACGCTTGGTTTCATAGTTTCATGTGAGAATGGTTCACACTGCACAAATCAAGTTCAAATGACATTGCTCTAAAATTAACACTTCAAAGTTAGCATACCAAAGTTCTAATTCTTTCTGATGAGACTATCTGTTACATGGCCTAGAGCAAATCACACCAATAAAGCCTATACCAGCTTTTTTTCTCTAAAATAAATCCAATAAATTAATTCCATTTCCTGAGTGGAAGGAAAACTAAAACACAAGAAACAAATTACAAAAATAAAAATACTCTACAAAGGTCCTGTTGACTACTCACAGAGGCACGGGTGCAGAAATACTGTACTCTGCCTTTTCACTGCACATACTCAATCAACTTCAAAGCAAAGAATAGGTTTAATAATTGCCAAATACTTCTATAAATACTTTTTGATATTCTTTTAAGTAGCCAAATTCCAACAATGCTGACTAAATTTTAGGTTTATTGATCACCTTATTAACAAAAAAAAAAAAAAAAAAAGGATTTCTATTATACAACTAAGATGACTGCAATGAACTCATTTATTTAAAAATGTAAGTTTTCCAGATCTATAATTATCCTGGTGGTTAAAACAAAGCAAATTTTAAAAATCCAACTATAAACATATACCTTAATTTCTTTCTTTCTTTTTACATTTTTTTTTTTTTTTTTTTTTTTTTTTTTTTTTTTTTTTTTTGTTTTTTTTTTGAGACAGGGTTTCTCTGTGTAGCCTGGGCTGTCCTCGAACTTAGAAATCCGCCTCCCTCTGCCTCCCAAGTGCTGGGATTAAAGGCATGCGCCACTGCAGCCAGGCCATATACCTCAGTTTCAAACATGATTATGTTTTACATCCATGAAATAGGACTATGACAGTTGATGTTGATATTCAGAAATATTTCCATTATTGATTGGATAAAAAATGAATTCAATATAAACTTCCTGCTTTAGTCAGTATCATAACTGTTATATTTTATTTTGAAAAAAGCATCAATAGGAAGTCATGTAACTCAACCTGAAGCATTAAGGAAGCGATTTTGGCTGAGTATCTTATGAGATGGCTAGGACCTGATCTGTACCATGAGTTGTTTATTTAAAGGCAAAAACAGACTTTACGTTTTAAAGGCTTCTGTTTGTTTTGTTTTTTTGAGACACACCTTGGTTGGTCTGGAACTTTCTTTGTAAATCAGACTAGAGACCTACCTACCTCTACCTCCTGAGTGATGGAAACAAGGGCATGTACCACCACACCTGGCTAAGAATAGATTATTTTTAATTACACTATGAGTACAGTTAACCATTTCTCACAAATACCAATAAAGTGGTTTTTGATCCTCTTCATAAATACTTCAGATTTTTCCATTTATAAAACTACTAGTTAAACACTAAAAATTAAGACCACTATTTGAAGAAATGTAAACACACATTTTTTTCAGTGAAAATAAAAACAAAATTCATGAAAGATTAATCTCCCATTATCATCACTGCATAGAAAACAACTGCTTTTTAGAGGTTATAGTTAGGAAACTGCAGTTTCAATGTTAAACATCCCTCACAGGCTCATGCGTCGGAAGAACTGGTCCCTGGTAGTGCACTGTTTGGTTGAGATACAGAGCAGCAGCATGCTCTCTCCATGATGGACTGTATATCACCTTGAACTAGGAACTGAAATAAGCTGTTGTTCATTAAGTTACTTCTGAAAGGTACTTTCTCACAGCTTCACTGCACTAAGCTACAAATTAAGAAAAGAAATAAACCCCCATAAATGAAGACACTTTCATACTACCTAGGAAAAACAATCTTACCTTTCCAATCTCAGATGCCCAGGAAATAGAAATCTGATTTGGCACAGCTGAAGACAACCTAACTAAAGATGTAATATTCAAGGGGCGTCCAGGGCGCTTCTGTTCAATCCCATTTTTAGGTGGTGGTGCATAGCCCTATAATCACAAAGGTGAGTTTAAAGGCTCTATAGGATTTAAACATTTCTGTCCAAGATGTAAACACTGTTATTTCCATTTTATCTTAGATACAAATACACCAGAAAAAAATCTATTTATTCCTCCATTTAAATTAATTAATATTGACATCTTATTATATTAGCAATGCATCTTTTTACACAGAAAACCAATCTCTAAAGACAAACTAACAGCTCAATAAAAGCTCATCTTAAGGGGCTCCATTCAAAACACATACATGTGAATGAGTGGGAAGGAGTAGTGAGCAATCTGTGGAAATTGAAGAGGGTTTCATTCATGAACTTTCAAGCGCTCATTAAAATCTTGTGAGTAGTTAAAAATGTCTTCTACTGACTCATCGGGAAGAGAAACTATGATCACTAAAACCAGGCTAAGGAACTGGGAAGATGGCCCAGCAGTTAAGAGTGCTTGCTGCTCTCCTCCTGAGAACCTAAGCTGACTCCACTGACCAGCACCAGGCAGCTCACAGCCACCTGAGACAGCAGCTTTAGAGCGTCAGCTGCCTGTTCTGGCATCACACACAATTGCATGCATATACACATACCCAAATAAAAATGAACAAAATATTAACAAACAAACAAACAAACAAACAAAGCTATAAGCTTTAAGAGGCAGATGGTTCTCAGATCCAGACTGGCCAGGACTATAGTAAACCTGTTTCAAAACAAAACCAAACAACAAAACAAAAAGCAAAAAAACCCTCAGGTTGATAAGTTTTTTAAAAGACATTATTTCAGTAGTTACTAAGTTGGCTTGCCTTTGCTTTAAATAGGAAAGTCACTTTTTATTTATAGTATATACAATTCTCAATTACCAAAAGGCTGTGCTCTTCAAAAGCAAAATAGTATACCTCTTAGAAAATAAACTTTCTTAGCAGTAGTAATGCCTACATATTAAATACACAGTATGTTTCATTATGTATAGCAACAGATGTGCAATTTAGACCTTTCCCTAAAACACTATTGTATCATTACTCATTTTTACATACTAAGGAGATATGAGCACAATGAATTGGCTACTATATTCTTGACACCCCCCAGCCCTGCCCCCACTCTCTATTAATAGGCCTGGGTCCTGGAACTCATTATGTAAACCAGGCTGGCTTCAAATTGAGAGATCCACCCTCTGCCACATGTTAGGATTTAAATATGTGTACCACCACAGACAGCCTAGAATATTCTTTTTAACAGAAAGATCTTCTGAAGAAAGATCTTTCATTCCATCATTATCACTTACTTTTGTATCCTTGAATCTGGAAAGGCTTTACAGCACATCTGAAAACTATACCCCATTCCACTGATACACCTCAGATTTCCCTGAGGTCAAAGACAACCTTAATTGCTTGTGTTAATGCTAATTCAGTCTGGGGTCTTCCAATAATTATAGGTGAAAAGTTTTCAAACAGCCAAGGTCCACTCTTCCTTTTCAAAGGGTCCTTAAAATTATCTGATAGCTCAAAAGCTGAGGGTACGCAGCTACCCAGTCAGGACAGTTGGAATAGTATCAAAATTATACCATCACCGCTAACACCTGATCATCAGCAAATGCTAAGACCCTTATAGATGTTAGCAATGTTGAACTACATACCTCACGACTGACTGGTAAACTCAGCATTGGTACATAAGCAGGGGTACAGAATACACCCAAGTCAACTAGCACTGGGGAACATCCTTTCCGGTTTTTCTCTTAATAGGAGGATGTATCCAAATGGTAATTTGTTATCTAAGACTATCAACAAAATTCCAAATATCAAAACATGTACAGGAGTGGTACGTATTTACATGTTTAAGAGAGGCACGCCCATTTAAACTGGTCCATCTGAGGCATGGAGGAAAGGGAAAACTGAAAACTAGATCCTCTTCCTATAGGCCTTGGGAAGAAGGCTCAGTGAGGACATGAGGACCTGAACTCAACTCCCCAGCATCCACATAAAAAGCTAGGCTACAGAGGTCTGTAGCTCCAGTACCAGAGGCAGAAGCAGTTGGATCCCGAGAG
>JADRCD010224382.1:54705-91383 GCA_019843815.1 Montemys delectorum | reverse complement strand
ATAACCAATGTCAGCTACTTAACAGGCACAAGGCTCTGAGTAGCTACACGATTCCTGAAGAGGTGCCTGTCTACTCAAGAGCCCCATACCAGGCAGCACTAACTACAGGAACCCTACAGAAACTCCAGGGCCACACCACCTCCAGCTGAACTCACCTTCGGAGGAAGCCAGATACTGGGTGTGGCCCTTCTCCAGTCCGCTCACGGTGTCCAGGGCTGCCTGAGCCCTGCTCACTAAGTAGTCTGCAAGCACAGAGAAGAATGTGTAGCCTCAGCCCATTGCCACCTGCTTCTCAGGACTGGGTGACAGGTGCAAACATCACTGGAGGATGAGTGGCCGTCTCTGCACAGAGGACAGAAGTGCTGTGAGCACATACCTGGGGAACTGGTGCAGCGGAGGTGCAGGGGGTCATCCAGCTTGCTCACTGCATCCTGCAGAATGGTTTCTGCCTCTGCGGCTGCGCTTCGTAATACCGCAAACTGCTCATCCAGCAGCCTCTGCCGAAGCCCCTGCTCCTGAGACTCCTGATGGGAGGGGGCGGGACCTTCAGACTCATCAAGGCTCAGGGCTTAGCTCCAAGGACTAACAGTTAACAGCAACTGACCCCAGTTCGCTGACTCCCTCTGGAAGGTTGCCCTAGTCTAGCCAGGGCAGAGATTTCTAGACCATCTCCCTACCTCACGGGACTTGGATGGTTCATGAGGGGTGGTGGGGACACAGGACAGGACGAACAGAGTGACAAACAGCTCAGGACCTCAACAGACTTATCTCAAAGGGCCACTGAACATACAAAAAGATGTTCAATGAGCTGTCAAGATGACTCAGAGGGTAAAGGTGCCCTCCGGCAACCCTGGGACCCAGAAGGTAGAGGGAAAGAACTGACTTCTGCAAGTTGTCCTCCGACCTCCATACATATTCCCCCATCCCCAAACACAATAAATACAACTTTTTTTTTTTAAAAAAAAAGAGGATATTCAATATCATTAGACAACTAGAAAATGCAATTCAAAATCACAATAAACAACCCTGGGTGACAGAACACACCCGGCACGCAGAAGGCTGAGACAGGAGGACTACTCTGAGTTTGAGGCCAACCTGGAGCTTTGTGCCCATGCAACTGGCCACAGTGAGAAGACAGTAAACCGTGGTAGGATGTGGAGAACTTGGGAATCCTGGTCGTCCGCCTGGGGCTTTTTTGTGGAGAGCTGAGTCTGTCTCAGCAATAGCAGGGTGCCAGGCTCTGAGCAGACTGACTCACCCACACCAGAGGGGAGAGCTGCCTGACAAGGAGAAGGTACACAGTGGAGGCTAGATGTACCTTTTCTGCCAGCTGCCCCCGCAGGTCACCCTTCTCCTGGGAGCTACGCTGCTGCTCTTGGCTAAGTGCCTCTTCCTTCTCCCGCACCAGGCTCTGAGCAGCCAGCAGCTCTGCTTCACGCTGCCGAATGGCTCCGCTCAGGGCTTCCTTCTCTGCGTTCAGTGTATCTAGCCGTGAGCTCAGCTCTGACCCATTCTGTGAACATGAAGCATGTCAACAGCCATGCCAAACCTACCCAGCCCTACCCCCAAGTTTGCAGCCTACCACTCAGGGCTGTGTCTTATTAACTCACTGCCTCCCAAGACACTGAGAGCTTCCTGAGGGTTAAGGCTACACCTGGCCTCAGGCAAGAGGACCTGACTTGTCTCAGCCTGATCCCAGCACCAGCGGAGTGCCCCTGGCTAGCAGGCACCTGTTCTGTGCGGCTCAGAGCCTCCTGTGCATGGGCCAGCTCTCCTGCCTTGGCCGCCAGCTCCCTCTTGAGCTTTTCCAACTGGTCGCTCTGCTCTTCCATCTAGGACAGGACAGCATGTCAGTAGGGCAGCAGGGCTGGGAGGGGTAGGGGTGGGCCCACACACTGAACACACCTTCATCTCAGACTCACGCTTCACTTGCTCCATCTGGAAGGCCAGCTGTTCCTTTACCCGTGCCACCTCCTCCTGGCTCTGCTGTGTCACTGTCAGCTGCTTGGCTGTGTCTGCGTTCTAGAAGGCAGGGGATGGGTTCTGACTCTGGACCCCAGCCCACATTGCCCATCCTGAGGCTGGGCACCCACCTTCCTGAGCAGCTCGGCATGCGTGTTAATGAGTTCATTGTGCTTCTCCTTCAGCTTGCTGTAACGTGCCTCGGTGGCACTGGCCTTCCCTGCAGAGAGGCGAGGCTGAGTGGAGTGGGCAGGCAGGGTAGAACCCACCCCTCACCCTGTTGCTAGGTGCCACCCCAGAGATACACACTCTCTGCCTCCTCTCGCAGGCCCTGGTTGCGGGCGCCTTCCAGCTGCACGGCCTTCAGCTGAGCTAGCTCGTGGCGCAGCTGCTCATTGTCCACCAGGGCCTTTTGCTTCTGCTTCCGCTGTTCCTCCAGCTCCGCCTCCAGGCTGTTCACCTGGCCCTTGAGCTGGGAGATGTACCGCTGGGCCTGCAGGGCAGGAAAAGGAGTATGGACCCCTGGCCCATGCATGTGGGGACCACCCTTGGCCACACCCCTCACCTCCATCTTAATCTTCTCCAGCTCAGCACGGAGGGTCTCCACCTCTCTCTTCAAGTTCTCGATCTGGAGATCCCTGGGGACAGAGATCCTGGGCTCAAGTTCATCAACCAGAAGGTTCCAGACTGCCCAGCCCAGGATCTCAGATGTCACTAGGAGCCGCTCAGGACTGGTTCGTTACTATGTAGTTCCTATGACCTTGCTAGACAGCAGGCCTTTTCTAGCCTCCCCACCCCAGCTGGGCCCCGGGGACTCACCTGTCATCCTTCATGGAGCCATTGGGGGGTCCAAAGGTCTGATCAAAGAGGTCAGCCACCACCTGCCATAACAGAGAACATGGCCCTCTAACCCAGATGCGTATGCCCTCGAGGCATGGTAGGGGAGGCTTGGTCACCCTACACTTTGCCCAACCTTGTGTTGGAAGCCCTTTGGGATCAGAGATTAGCAGATGGGGATCTTACCACTGGCTCCCCAGCAGGGGGCCCACTGCTGATCTCAATTAGGTTCTCAGGCTCCTCCTCCTCCGGGGCCTCCTCTGGAATCACTACCACCGGCTTGATGTGCTCTGCCAGGGCTGAGGCCCGCAGGAAATTGGGGGGTCCCTGTAGGGACAGTGTTTGGGAGGTTCTCAGCCACCCCCCACAGCCTTTTGGGAACTCATCCAGAGCCTTCAGGGAGCCAGGGGCTGTTGTGTGGGTGGAGTGCAGGGGACAGGGGCTGGAGGAGGCAGGGACGGGCACCTCAGGCAGCCTGGGGATCTGGATGAGCCTCTTGAAGTAGAGCATGTCGGAGGCTCGGCGGAAGAAGTTTCTGAGGCTGCAGGTGGAAAGGGGAGACGGGTCATAGGGGAACCATCAGCCCTCTGGCCAACCGTGCTGTAGCACCACTCCATGGGCTGGTACCTGTGAAACTGCTCATGGAACCGGTCCCTGTGGCCTTGCAGGGTGTCTGCTGGGAGACCTGAGGGACAGCACAAGTGAACACTGCTCTGAGGCCTGCTTTCCCTCTCTGACCCTCAAGATTCTGGACCGACTGGAGAGTAGAGGGGTCACTGTGGCCTGGCCAGTCCACCCTAACTGGGAAGGGAGACGAGGTTCCATGGGGTCACTTCAGCTCTGATAAGAGCTGACAAGGAGGCACTGAGCAGACAGAGATATTGTCAGGGCCAAAACTGCCTCCCCGGCAGCTGGCTCTGGAGCGGGGCTCTAAGACCCATGGACTTCAGAAGTTGCCGTAAGCCAGCACACCTGACCTGAGGACCTTTTCCAAACACTAGCGACAGCCTGTTCACTACAGAGCCCCAGAAAACACGTGGCTGGGGGAGGGGCCTCTGTCCTCTCCTACACCAGTTATGCAGAAAGCCATGAAAATGAACAGCTCTACACATGAAGTCTCTCTGCTTTGGAAAATGGTGATTTTTCCCCCCCATGGTGTTAACAGGGAAGGGTTTACCAGTTATCTTTCTAAACTAGTATTTTCTCAGGCCTCCCTCTCTCAGGCCTTCCTCTCCATCACCAGAGGACACAGGGCGTTAGGTCCAGCAGGGCTGCACACTCACAGGAGTGCAGCTTGAACATGAGCTTCACCGTGTAGTGGTACAGGTGGCTGCAGTCCTGGATGACCTGGATGAGTGGCGCTAGGCGACACTGGCCAGAAGACATCTGGGACACTGCGATGGCTGTGTTGAGCTGCCGGAAAACTGAGGAAAGAGAGCAGGTAGAAGCCAACATGAGTGGAAGTGGCTGGAGGTGGGCTTGTGGGCAGCTCCACCCAGGTCCACGTTAGTGACAACTCAGGCACTGGGGCTCTGGATGAGTGAATGGCCCTCCACTGTGCTGTCAAGCCACCAAAGGTTTAATGGTGGCTGGGACTCTAATCTGGGCCTTTGACAGCATGTTCTAGGCTGGGACTAGTGCCCCTTTGCTGAGGGCTGTCCCACACTGAGGACAGCTCCCAGGAACAAGGTCAAGGCGGACAGCAGGGCTGGGCTCTCTGTAAGCTCTAGTTCAGGGAGGGTTATTCAGACCCCTCTGCCAAGGTGAGACAAGGTGCTGGAGGACAGGAATGCCAGCTCCATGCTCCAAACTTACATTGAACCTTAGAGAAGGAACAAGTTTAGGATTGTCACCAAAGGCCAGAGAGGTGGCTCAGTGCTCACCACCAAAACTGATGACCTAGCCAGGCGGTGGTGGCACACGCCTTTAATCCCAGCACTTTGGAGGCAGAGGCAGGCGGATTTCTGAGTTTGAGGTCAGCCTGGTCTACAGAGTGAGTTCCAGAAGAGTCAGGGCTACATAGAGAAACCCTGTCTCGAAAAACCAAAAAAAAAAAAAAAAAAAAAGAAAAGAAAAGAAAAGAAAAGAAAAGAAAAAACAAAAACCAAAAACCAAAAAAACCTGATGACCTATACAGTACATGGAGACTCCTTCACGTTGCCCTCTGACCTCCACACATGTGCCATGGCACAGGCATGTACACACACACACACACACACACACACACACACACACAAATTAAAATATAATAAATCTATTTTAAAATACTGTCACTCTGGCCAAGCATATTAGTACAAATCTATAATCTGCTCGGGAAGCTGAGGCAGGAGGATTGGGCTCAAGGCCAAACTTCTACAAAGCAAGACCCTGTCTCAAAAACAAGAGACTGTAGTGGCTCAGGAGTTAAACCGTGCTGGTACTCTTCCTGAGGACCTAAGTTCTATTTACACACACATACACACACACACACACACACACACACACACACACACACACACGAAGCCTCGCAACTACTAGTAACTCTGGTACCAGAGGATTCGATGCCCTCTCCTGGCGTCTGCAGGTACCAGGCATAGACACGGTACACAGATGTACATGCAGGCAGAACACCATACAAGTTTGGGTTTTGTTTTGTTTGTTTGTTTGTTTAAAAGACTGTCACTGTAATACCCCACCTTGTAGATGAGGAGACTGGCTAGGGTTTGTTCCAGGTCACAGCCTTGAACACAGGCTTTGCAAGCCCCAAGTGCCCTGATACCTCACTTGCCCTGGAGACCCTGACAATCAGGCCTTGTATCAGAACTCCAGTGAAAGAAGGACAAAGGACAAACAGGAGGCTGCCTCCCTTGGCCAGCATCTTCTTTGGGGCAGAGAGAGGAATGACAAAGAGCAGGCAGTGATCCAAAATGGGAGAGCAGCCAGGCCCCATGCTGGGCAGACGCTGAGTGGCTCCAGAAGCCCTCCAGGCCTCGGGCTGCCATGCCTGGGGTGGAGCTGTCTGCAAGGAAAGAGCCAGGGACAGGAGCCACACTGGAGTTTTGTTTCTTTGGTTGGTTTTGTTTTCTGGTTTTGTTTTGGTGTGTGTGTGTACGGGTGTGAGCTCTGGTTTGCTGTATGCCTTATTTCAGGCAGCACCCTCTCTACATCTTTCTGGCCAAGGTAGGCTGCCCTTCCTTTCTCCATCCCTCTGCCCCTCACCCCTCCCACTCCCCACATGTTAGGCAAGCACTTCATTATTTAGGTACAGCCCTGGCTAATCGAGACCAGGTTGGCCTCAAACTCAGATATCTGATTGTTTTTGTCTCTTATGCACCAGGATTAAGAACATGTGCCACCACACCCAGACTTCTTTTTATTTAAAGTTTTCTTTCCCTTATTTTATATGTATTTTATAGGTGTTTTGTCTGCAATGCCCTCAGAGACCAGAGGAGGGGATTGGACCAGCTACAGGGCCTCTCCTCACTTTTGAGACTAGGTCTCATTAAGCTCCCCAGGTTGACCTTGAACTCACTCTAGCTCAAACAGGCCTCAAATTCATGAGTCTCCTGCCTCAGCCTTCTGAGGCACATCTCTCTTAACAGCCTTACACTCCGGTTGAAGGCGGTGAGCTGCAGCCGGCTTCCCACTGAGACGTGCAGGGTTTCTGTTTTCTGTGCTGTAGGCTGAGGTGAGGGGATCCTACACCTATCACCTACGTGTGTCTCTGGAAGCTCAGTTAACAGTGCCCACTCTTTCTAAGTCACTAAAACATCTAAGTCACCAAGGATAGGGGCCTGCAGGTTCTTCCCACTTGCCTTATAGGGACCACAGTCCGCCCCCTAGGGCCTCCTCCTCCTAGGCCAAGAGCAGCTAGGGTGGGGACACAAAGTCTACCACTTGAATCTCACAGCCTGTGTGCTCTGAGGAGCTCAGGCTTAGCTTTTCTGCCAGGACACAATTCCTGGTGGCCTGGGTCCAGCTGCAATACTAGGTCACACTCCTGGTGACTTGCCATCTGCCCCCACTGTCCTACTCCTGGACAGGCTCCACGCTGGTCTCTCACCCACCAGAGCCACAGGCCCAGACCCAGGGTACAGAGTTGCTGTCCTGCCTCTTCCCAATTCCTTGTTTTTCCTTAAAAAGGCGTTTGCCTTGGGCTTTGCCATGGACAACACCAAGTCACCAGCAGTTATTTTGAAGGTACAGCCCAGAACAATCACAGGCCGGGAGGGCGAGCCCTCAGAGATTTCCTGTCTAACAGCTGAATGGTCTGACAGGACCGAGAGGCATTTCAGAACACAGAGTAGGAAATGTTAGCCATATTTTCTCTCCTGGAGACTTGCACAGCTGCTGAGGCCAGGCAGGAGCCTAGAGAGCTTCTCCACAGGGCACACCCCAACCCCTCCACATCCAGGAGCCCACAGTGATGTTCATATGTCATAGCCTGGACACACACAGAGAAGGGAAGTCTCTGCTTGTGCTCTGGAGGCACCATGAGGCCCCTTTCTGTCTTGAAGGGAGAGGGACCCCAAGGAACAGGGGCCCATGAGACTATCAGGAGCATCACTGGCCCAGTGAGTGGGGCCCAGGCTCCACCCCAACAGCAGGAAAGACAGTGAAAACCCAGCCTGCTCACTGCTATCTTCAGAGCCTGGCATGAGTGACTTGCTCACCTGACTCAGAAAGCTTCAGTTCACAGTCCATGTAGTCAAACATCTCCACGGTGAGCTGAAATCTAGGAGGAAAGACCAGGGGGAAGGGTTGCAAAGGACAGCAGGGCACACCCACACAATCCCCAAGACCCCTTTGGAATAGGAAGCAAACTCCATCAGGCAGAAAAACATGGGAGTGCCCAATAAACCCCTTCACCCACAGTCTGACCCACGGGGATCATGACCTTCAAACCTGTGGCCTCATTTGACATGGTCCGTGGTGGGCACTTGGGTCTGAAAAGCTCGGGGACATGGGAGAAACTGAGGCCACACAGACTCACATGTTATTAACATCAGTTCCCGCCGCCTTCTCCAACACTTCATCTGTTACCTCCAGGCCTGCAGGAAACTGGGGGTGCTGCAGAGACATCCCCCACTCAGCCTCATTGAGCAGCCACACACTGGTCCCATCCCTGTCTTCAGGAAGATTTCTCAATCTCCTCATTCTGTGACCCCAGCTTCTCTGGTTAAGCCAAAGAGGCTGACAGAAATCCTGGGGATAAGGCAGGGTAGCCTGGCCAGGACTGATAAGTCAATGATCTCCTGCCAGTCATCCTAGCCTCCATGACAGGGGACAGACCACGGATGGACAGGACAAGTGCTATCTAACCCCCTCTATGCCCCAGGATGTCAATGAAAGAAGAGCCCCCCAGTCCCTCAGCCCTATGATTTCTCAAGGAGATTACCTTAAGGTGGAAGGAGATTTTAGTCAGCAACAGTTTGGTATAGATATTCACCAGGTGTCCGTACTGGTCACGGAGGTGGCCCTATGGGGATCAGAGCCCTGTGTGAGGTCATGGTCAAGAACATACCTAGGAATCCCAAGGACTGAGAGTGTGCCCAGACAGGAAGAAATGAGGTGGGAAGAGAAGTGGGCCTTTCTTCCACAAATCAGTCAGTCACTCACTCGCTCAACAAACACTTCCTGCTAGCCTTCACCAATCTCATTACTCTGTCTAGCTTCCCCTCCTTAATCTCATTCCTTGTCACTCTTGACAGAGAAAGTCTTGTGAGAGGCAGAGAGCCCTTTGTCCAAGGCAACAGGCCAATTCTGAGCAGGGGCACTTTACTAAAGAGCTAGTGGCACATAGGGGAGGTGCATTCTGGTCTACAGCTTCCCGGCTCCCTCTCAGATAAAAAATATCATGGTGTGTGGCCTGAGTCTGCATCAGGCACTGTGACATGAATACAATCCAGTGTCTCTGGATGGCCTCGCTCTAGGAGATCCTCTCAGCTAAGCCCCAGGAGAGCTTGGGGAACGAGGCCTGAGGCCTCTGACTTCTAAGGACTTTAGAGTGAATTCAGACACAGACTCCCCAGGGGTTTGACTGCTGACTCTGAGAACTGACCTGCAAATGCATGGAAAATTCAAGTCTATATGTGACATGGCTTCTAAAGCTTAGGGTTAAAGTCTAGGGGATCCTGGGACTCACAGAGGCATGGGAGTGCCGCCTGTTTCAACTCCTGAGGACTAATGGGCTTGCTTTATGAGCCAGTCGGCCAATCCGCCTGCACCAAGCCCCAAGAACAACTTCACATTGTCTGGTGCTTAGCCTCCACATAACCCCAAGGATAAGAGGAAAGAGAATCCCCAGATGCTGCCTCAGCTCGGCCACGTTGCCTCGACACTGTCCCCATACCTACCCACAAGTCGCCAATCTCACGGATGTTGCTCCGGTACCGCTGGTAGTCATGGAGCACCTGCAGCCAGAGAGGGGAGGGGAGGACACAGAACCTGAGCTGTCCCTCCCAGCACTGGGCAGGGTGTCCAGCCCATAGCTCAGGAGGACAGATACAGGTCAGAGCTGCACACTTTCATGGGACACTGTGGATGCTGTCAGCTGCTGGCATGGAGGCCTCACTCTCCTGAGCCTGTGAGACCAAGGGCTATGCTCACTACTCACATTGGGGTGTCCGTCTCGGAGGACCTTGTGAAGGACGTGACAGAATTTCCAACTGAGGATGGAGCTGCTGGACAGCGGCAAGCCAATGGCATAGGACCAGAAGGTAAAAGCTCCTTTTTCATGGTGAGTGCCCAGGATGATACCTTAGAGAGTCAAGGCCAAGTGGAGGGCAGACTGACGGGTGGGCAGTTAGGTGTTGTGCAGACAGTCCCTCCCACTGGGCCCTGGCACTTTCTGCAGTTTCCCAAGTTCTCATCCACCCCAGGTCACAACAATGGGGGTCCCGAGGCCATACTCTCCCAACTCATGCTCAGGCCAGTCTCCTGACAGCTCCCTGAAACCCAAGGGGCACAAGGATACGCCGGGCATGCTTCTCCTTCACTGGGGCCTCCTGGCTGTTGATGGCTTTGCTGATACTGATGGCCTATAAGAAACACAGAGGAGGGATTAGACACACATCCACAGCTATCTGGAACACACAACCCAAAGGGGAATGGGCCACTTAATCTGGTGGAAGACAGGTGCAGGGGTAAGAAAGAGCACACTTTCCCAGATCCACATTCTGAAGAAACTTCTTATATGACCTGTAGCTGGTGCCAATGTCATGGCGACCAAGAGCTCCAGGCTCAGGGAGGCAGGGAGGAAAGCTGGGCTGTGGCTCAGAAAGGCATGTTGGATCTACTTCACATTGTTCTCCTTGGAAAGGTTCCCCAGACTCCAGGAAAAGTGGTTAAGGGCATGGCCCAACACAGCATCCTCTGCCCAAGTTTCCCACCAGGGAGAACAGTAGAGATCTGCCCTTTGGCCTAGCTGAGCCCCTCGGCCTTAGCGTCACCCTCTTTCTGTCCAGCAGAGCCCACAGCAGAGATGTCAGTTGACATTCCAACCAGCACCACGCAGAAACCAGGCCCTACCGCTGGCTCCACTTCCATAGGCACCTGCTCATGCCACTGAAGACAACAGTGGCCCCCTGGGGATGGGGCAAGGGCAAAGGAGAGCTGCTTGGAGCCAAGCCGTTGTCACCTGAGAAGGAAAAAGGCTTACACTTGACTAAACCACGCCACCATCTTGAAGGGATTTTCACCTCCACTGGACACCTCTTATTTCCCCAGCTCAACGCCTCCAGTCCAGCTCTGTAGGCAGGACGCCAGGGCGCACAGAGAACACTGTCCCTCACCCACTCCTCTGAGGCTCCACTGGTAGGGAGGGACAGGGGCAGGAGGTCACATGAGTCTTCACAGATGGCTAGTGTTTATCAACTGGAAAGAGCTCCCCAGGCCCCAGACAGTGGAATGAACTGATGGGCACAGATCCAGATGCCAGGACATGCAACTGACCAGGTGAGCCATGGAGCTACACTGGGCATGCTACCTAGGGATACAATCAACAGGCTAGCAAGTGCCACACAGTGTGGTAGCTTCTCTTTTGCTCCATCTCCCAAAGGCCACCATGCACTCCCACTGCAGCATTTGAGCAGTAAGGCCCTGCTTGTCATTGTCAGGGCAGTAGGATCTCAACACTGGATGCCTCAGCACACGCTGAACAGGCTGGCTCAATTTTCCTATAAGAGTAGCAGGCCTGGTGGAGTACAGAATCCCTTTCTGATAAGATGTATGGATCTGGGGACTGTCAGGGCTGGGCATGGGCTGCTCCTGAGCTGGACCCTGCTCCCCACAGCCCAGAGATGCACACTGACCCCTATTCATACACAGGGCCCACTGTGGGAAGCTCACTGAAATCTGAAGACCTGGGGCTGTAGCTAAGCCCTCCCACCTCACTGGACTAGGGTCCTGAAAGAACACCGGCAAGCTCTGCCTTCTCAAGTACACAAAGCCTCAGCCAGCCAACCACCTGTTCTTATGTGCACTGAGCCTGCTTCCCATGGCCTCCTCTAGGTCTCATTTTCCACACAAGCACAAGGCCGCTGCCCAGTAGCTGTGGGGAGACTGCCACTCTGCACACCCAGGGTATTTCACTGCTACTGAGGGGATACCTGGCACAACAGTGGCCAAGAGGGACAGCCACAGAATGATGCCACCCATCTCATCTGGGAGATGGTTACTCTGCTGTTTCTTTATTTCTTAGAGGAAACTGAAGCTCAGAGAGATCTTCTGTCGTGTGTACATTGGTAAGAAGGGCAGAGCCAGGTCTGCTGGACTCCATGCCATGTTCTTACAGTGACCCTAACACAGCTTCCTGGTACAGCTTTCCCCTGGCAGGAGCCAAGTGGTAAGAGGGCTGGGCCAAGTTCACAGCAAGGAGCACCCCACCTCTGGGCTGTGGAGCCACAGCCTGCGCTGTCTGCTGACTTCTGAGCTGCTCTGATGGTGAAGGCCACCCGTCCTAAAAGATTCCTGGCAGGAAGGGAGGAGACGGAGCTGCCCATGGGCAGATGAGGAGGACCTGGGAGGGGCTGAGATACTTGGAAGTAGTGAGTCTGGGAATCGGCAGGCAGGGAGTCTCCTCCTCTGAGAAAAAAGGTTCCCAAGAGACCATGATGAAACTTTTGAGACCCAGGCTTCCCTAGCCTGCAGCAGAACCTCTGCTTTTCTTCATCTTAAAACAGAAACAAACAAACAAACAACGGGAGACTGGAGAGATGGCTCATGGGTTAAGAGCACTGCACTTCTAAAGATCTCAAGTTCAATCCCCAGCATCAGGAGGCTCACAACCACCAGCTGAGCGATCTCCATAACCCTCAACCCCCACCCCTTTAATACACACACACACACACACACACACACACACACACTCCACAAAGCTTAGTTCAAACTCACTATGTAGCTGAAGCTGAACTTGAACTCCTGATCCAAGAGTTGGGATTACAAGTGTAATGCCTGAGAGAGCCCCTGCTTTCTGAAACCCCCAACATGTAACACACTCAGCCCTTCCCATCCTGACCTGAGCCACAAAGAGCACCAGGCCCCCTACACCCCCTCTGTGGTTGTTGTGTTTAGACAGGATCTCTCTACTTAGTTCTGTCTGTTCTGAAACTTACTATATAGACCAGGTTGGCTTTGAAAACAGAGCTCTCCCTGCCTCTGCTTCCCATGTGCTGGGATGAAAGGTGTGAGCCACACAACTGGTTGTCCCTGGCCCTCTTCAAATCTGGTTTATGATTTTCCAAATGTCTCTCTAGTAGTGTTACTTTCTCACGTTACCTCATGGCATGTCGCTGCGTGTGTAGGAAGGAGTCCTGCCTGTGTGTCCTGCCCCCGCCTTACAATAAAGAAGTAAGGAGGTCATGAGGTACAGAGGAATGCAACCTGGGAGGGAATGTGGCAGGGTTTTCTGTGGAGGGCCTGGGTGCCACTCATCCCTGAGCTGGCCACAAGGGATAGGACCGTGTTAGCTAGCCATCCTGTGCAGGCTCAGGCTGGCTCCCGGGAACACAGGCCTGTTGTGTGCAGGGTGGGCAGATGTGTGGGGTGGCCAGCACCACACAAGGAGGCCCAGTGCTCACACAGTAGGCGTCTGTGGGTACTCCTGGCCCTTGCTCATCCTCCCAGGCAGCAGCAGGCAGGGGTGACAC
Source organism: Montemys delectorum (assembly GCA_019843815.1). Classification (NCBI taxonomy): domain Eukaryota; kingdom Metazoa; phylum Chordata; class Mammalia; order Rodentia; family Muridae; genus Montemys; species Montemys delectorum. The sequence continues at coordinate 78,457 of JADRCD010224382.1, read as the reverse complement.
CCACCCACCTCCCTTGGGCTTCTATGTGAATTTTCCTCAGGAGGTGGCTGTGGGTCACATGTTAGCAGAGTAGACTTAGGAGCACTTCAGAACCTCCCTGTGTGTGGAATGTCTGACAGACTCTGCAACACAGCTCTGTTCTGAAGCTAGAGTGTGAGTGTGACATGGTCTGACCTCAGTGACACTTGGGGTTCTAAAACCATGTCACCCCTACACTCACCCAGCAGGTGGAAGCCAGGGAAGCGGGGAGGTAGAGGGAATCCCTGGCCCTGAAAACAGCCTTCCATCAGCCTGGTACGTCAGGAGCGGCCTCAGCTCCACTCAGGCAAAGGCAAAGGAGATCCTTCCTGGTTCTCAGGGTCAACCATTCTGTACAGGCCTCAGGGAAGGACAATCCCAAGATCAGGATGCAAGCCCAGAGCTGGAGGAACCCCAAGACACTAACAGATGGGGGTGTTCAGGTACTTATCACCCCCTAAATCCTGTCTGACTCCTCATTTCCGTACAACCAAGAAGTGGAGAATGGTGCCCGGGGAGCCCCCGCAATGGGAGGGATAGCTCTCTACCTTTTTTTTTTCTTCGAGAAAGGGTCTGGCATGTAGCCCTGGCTGGTCACTGTATAGAGCAGGCTAGCTTTAAACTCACAGAGATTCACCTGCCTCTGCCTCTCAAGTGCTGAGATTAAAGGCGTGAACCACCTTGCTTGCTCCTGTCTCCTCACTTCTTCATAAATCAGAAGAGACCCTCTCAATCTGCAAGGAGACAATTCTGGAAGAAACAGGTTCCACGGCAACCATGAGATGCCTGGAAACTGCTAGGAACCTGTCAAGAGGTCAGCAGACACAGCAGAGCATGGGCAGTGACCACTTATAGACATGGACCACTGGAAAATGCAGTAAGTCCACACCCATGCCCCAGGAGCCACCAGTCTATGACAGGACAGTGTCAGCACCAGGAGGGATTGACCCTCAGAGGGGCAGAGGCTGAGAGAAAGCACAGGGCTGCCACACAGGGCCATGGGAAGATAACACCATACAACCGAGAGATAGATTCCCCAACACCGGCCAGGCTTCAAAAGCCCGTAGCGTTGTGCCATAGGGCCAGCAGCCAGGTCCCAGTGACATAAAGATTCCATCAGTTTTACTGAGTTCGTCCTTGTGCCAAGTGACTTTACTGGTCAGGGAGTCTCAGGAAGTCTTCAGGAGAAACCCCAAGAGTTCCTCCAGATAAAGACACTGATGCTTCAGGAGCTGGCCAGTGTCATAAAAACAAAACATGCTAAGTGTGTCACTTAACCAGGCCTGCCCTAAGCATCCAAAATCACAACACGACCCTCCTGCGGCCATGTGCTGCTGTGACTCACGGAGAACAGCAGCATGTCTGCCCAGAGTCCCATGGCTACAAGGAGTTGGCAGGACTCATTCCCAGGCCCCCATTCTGGAGCAGGTGAGCATCATCCAAGGTGCCCCAGACCCACTTTGCCAAGCCAACCATGGTTCCTCTGCTTCTCTGGGTGCTGTATTCCACACCATCCGGAGCCTCCTCTTGCTGGGCCGTAGGTGCTGCTACGTTCTGCCTGAGGCCTTAGAGCTGATGGGACGTGGCTGATGGCACAGCCCGCCTCTCAGCACCTTCACTCCATGTGCTCTGGTTCTCTCTAGGGACAGTTCAGGATAATGTTTCCATGTAGGCAGCCTTCTAGCCTAGACCAAAACCAAGCTTCCCAGGGTCCCCAAACACAGTGGACCTGGCCTTCACCTCCCCACCCTGGATCCCATAGCAGCCTTTATCCTAGGTCCAGGTTGGAGCTCTGAGAGGGCCTCACAACAGCCCAGGGGAGCCCATGTCCTCAGGGTATGCCTACCCTGCTTAGAATTGTGTTCTTCTCTCTTCAGGGGGAAAAATGATGCCATGAAGAGCCAGGGGTCAAAGCCCAGGACAGACACCAGGACCAGGCTGAATGAGGGTTCTTGGCCCATGACCTACAGGCGGTCCCTAGCAGCTGTCCTAGAGAGTCCTGTTTCAGCAGAAGGGACTGGGTGAGGAAGGAGCACACGATGGAGTGAAGGTGCCGAGAGGCGGGCTGTGCCATCAGCCATGTCTCATCAGCTCTAAGGCCTCATGCAGAACACAACAGCACCTGTGGCCCAGCAAAAGTGAGCTCAGGATGGTGTGGACACCCAGCACGCAGAGGTGCAGAGGAGCCACGGTTGGGTTGACAAGATGGCTCTGGGGCACCTCAGACGATGCTCACAGTGTCAGCACCATGTTCTGCAACCCACAGCCCAGTGGGCACAGAATAAATGTGGACTTGGGTCAGCACACTCTTTTCCAGGAGCCCACATACCCAAGGCAAGGGGCTCTTTTCCCACAATGCCTCTGCAGCTGGCTGCAGCACCCAAACCTCCTGACCCAGAGCCCTCAGCTGGGTGCCCCTCACACATACTGGGAGACACTGCTTTAGAAACTTCCCATGCCAGGTGTGAAGCAGAAAACTTGCCAGCTCAGGCTTGGGTGACAGATGGGACAGGCCCTTGTCTAGCATGCACGAGGTCTTAGGCTCCATCTCCAGCAAAAGGAAGGAAAGCCAAACCAACACATAGCCCCTGTCAAATGCATCTTTGTGGTCCTCCTTCAGCTGCCTCCTGGCCCTTATGGATGCTGACCTCCACTCACAGCTCTGAGCCTCTGGGTGGCCTGCTCACAGCCACCCTGACTAGAGCAACTACCTCCAAACATAGGACATCCTGGATTTGTTTTGTTTTTGAGGCAGAATCTGGCTATGACTGGCCTGGAACTCACAGAGATCCACGAGCTTCTACCTCCCAATGCAGAGATTAAAGGCACAGGCCCCTGTGCCTGGCTGTGCCCTGTTCATTTATAGCATTTGTCATCTGAAAGTGTTAGTTTATCACTTACATTCTGTCTCCAACTCCTTGAACACAAAGGTACTCCGCTACCCATCCATGAGTTTCACACTCATAGATTTGACCAAATGCCAATTAAAATATTCAAGGAGAAGTCTGCACTTGGACTGCCCACGTGTAGGCTCTGTCTTCCTCGTTGTCCCGAGCAGCACAGGATAACAGTTCATGTCTATGTAACTTATACTACATTGGGTACATGGTTTGAGTAGCTGTGTATAAACCACATGTGAATACTGTACCATTTATACAAGGGACTTAAACATCCATGGATTCTGACTTGTCTGTTTGTTTGTTTTAAGACAGAATCTCACTGGGTAGCCCTGGCTAGCCAAGAACTCACAGAGTCTGCCTCCTGTGTGTTAGTATTAAAGCTGTGTAGCACCACATCCTTGGATCATAGTATTTATAGAGGTCCTGGACCCGATCCCCTAGACATCTTCCTCTGTGATATTTCCAGAACAGTCAATAAATCTTTACTGGACACATGTGAGAAGAACCACTTGAGGCACAAGAGCTCTTTCAGACATATGCACTGGACACGTCAAGGTGGTGTCTTTCTTCAGCTAATAACTGAGCCACTAGAAATATTATAAGGTAGCTATAATAAAATAATTTCTATTTTTAAAATCATCCCTGAAGTAAATCAACTTAAGCCTCCTTGTGTGGTTATCACGAGGCTGTACAGCAGCAGTTGGCAGCAACAGAAGGGTTCCTCCAAGAGCCCAGGCTCAGAGCTGTTGGCAGGGTGGTGAGTTATTTTGCTCTGTGATTCCAAAGACTGGCTTGGAGGACAGAGTGCTCTCATTCAAACACTTTTGCTACCTCAAAGGCCATTGATGACCACAAACACAGGAGTTCTGTAGTCGAGGAGGCTGAGATGAGGCCATATGCAAAGGAGTGCAGGGTCCAAGGCTGAATCATTTCAGCAGACAGGAAGTCAGCCACGGGCTGGCCCTGGTCCATTCAACTGCATCCCCCTTCATTCGGGTCTCCTGTCCCTTCTGTCCTGACCTCTCCATCATTCCACCACTGAGGAAATGCAAGCATTAGTCTGTCACAGTCCACACTTCAAGAACAGCATGAAAACTCTGGGAGAGAACCAATGGCCACTGTTGACAAATTCATGGCCCAACCCACTGCCACCCCAGCTCCAGACTTGGTGGGTGGAACACAGAGCAGAAAGACGTGGTCCTGAGTCAGACCTCTGCTGTGCCAGAATCTAGATGGACAGGGGGCAGCTGGGTAGTTTTGTTCCTGAGGTACTGGTGATGTCATCACAGGCTTGTCTGCCCCACAAGCCAGAGGATTGAGTCACACCCAGGCAGATGAACCTATTGCAGTTCAAGGCTTATGTTTACCTAGCAAGACACAGACAAAGTCCTGCCGATACTAACGTCTTCCATGAGCTCATTCAGTCCAGGACGATGCTGTGGGCCATCCAGGCCAGGATGAGAGGCAGCCAGAGAATGGAAACTGGGTTGAGGCTTGCCGGCTCACAAGGCTGTCCTTACTGTGGTCCTTTCAGTGTAGTCCTAAGGAGGGCACACGGTCCTCACTTGAGGACCTCAGGGACAGTAGGTGGGCATAACTGAATGGCAGCGGGCCCTAGATAGAAGCACGTATCCATCCCCACAGCTGCCCACGTCTTCCTGCCCTGCAGGTTGGCTGCTGTATGTCAGAGTCACTAAACTCCACCACCATTCCTCTGGAAGCCAATTCAAACAGCCAAATGAATAGAAAAGAACAGGAGAAGGAGACTGATTTAATATGGCCACAGTAGAAAGAAGGGTAAAGATCTAGTGATCCACTTAAATTTACCTTCAGGGTCCTGCAGTTAGATTAAGTTTAAACAGAGGGCCAGGGCCAGGAACATCTAAGCAGACCCTATGAGGATGCCCACCACTGTTCCCCACTGACTGGGTTCCGCTCTCATCTTGCAAGGTGACAAGTTCTTAGAACTGTGGAATCTCTTCAGGACACAAGTTCCCCTTCCTGCCCCCAGCCTTGTCCTTCTTCCAGCATGAGATTCCTGGGGAAATTCCAATCTCTTGGGGTCCATTGTTTTAACAGTCCAAGCTGAGAGTTTGTTTCTCTAGAGAACACCGGTTTTCAACTTGTGGGCCCCAACCCCTTTTGGGGATAGAACAACCCTCTCACAGGGGTCACATATCAGATATTCTTGCATATCAGATATTTATATTACAATTCATAGCAGTAGCAGAATTACAGTTATAAAGTAACAAGGGAAAATAACTTTATGGTTAAAGAGCACCCCAACATGAGGAACTGTATTAAACAGCCACAGCACTAGGAAGGCTGAGAACTACTGCTCTAGAATTTCTGCCAGGCCACTTAGAGGCACCGTGCATTGTGCCATAGAAGCAGGAAAATACAGAGAAGAAAAGCCTGGGCAGAGGAATCATATATAAGGTGATAATCCAGTCAGCCCTGAAATAAATAGCAGTTCCCAGGTGGAAAAGGGGGAAGGGCAAGGCTGACCAGTACAGCCAGGCCTGCCAGGCATCTCAGGTTAGCCAGCTGAGTTTCCCTGTCCCTTGCCAATCAGGCCTTCACTCTGCCCCACGGGGTTTCCACTCACTGACAGGACCCAGCAGCTGGGATCAAGTGGCTGGCTGGGTCTCATTCACAGGCTCCTGTACAGCAGTGGCTGGACACCAGCTGGCCTCAGAGCTGGGTCAGGGAGGAGCTGCTTCTCCATTCAGAAAGGGGGCAGGGAGTCCTAAGATGCTTCTACCCATAATCCCTGGAATCCCTATGGCAGACCACATCACCAGACATGAGCTGGGTAGTGTATGGAAGGTGCACACCTGACACTCATTCTTGAAGGGATAGTGCACAATGTGCCCCTCCAGATGCTCTACCCAGCTCTTTTCCTTTGTGCAGAAGCTTGGCTCAGTTGTCCCTCTCATACAGCTGGCTACACTCAGGACACAGGGACACTTTCTATCTCCTTCAGTTCTGTCTGCATTTTTGCACACAATCTAACCACTAACCCAGTTGCTACACCCCTGCAAATACCTACAGCTACCCCACCGGGTCAGGGCCATGTTATTATTACTGTCTTGAAAATGGGGAAAACTAGGGCTGGAGAAATGGCTCAGTGGTTAAGAGCATTGACTGCTTGCTCTTCCAAAGGTCCTAAATTCAATTCCCAGCAACCACATGGTGGGTCACAGCTATCTATAATGGGATCAGATGCCCTCTTCTGGTGTGTCTGAAGAGAGTGACAGTGTACTCACATACAAAGAACAGAAAAGAAAAGAAAAGAACAGAAAAGAAAAGAAAAGAACAGAAAAGAAAAGAAAAGAAAAGAAAAGAGAAGAAAAGGAAAGGGGGAAACTAGACCAGGTAGTGGTGGCACATGCCTCTAATCATAGCACTTGGGACGCAGAGGCAGGCAGATCTCTGAGTTTGAGGCCAGCCTGGTCTACAGAGTGAGTTCTAGGACAGGTATATATAGAAACACTGTCTAGAAAAACAAAGGGAGGAGGTGGGGTGGGAAACTGAGGCACAGAGCAGCGACAGAGCCAGGCCTGGACCAGGTTCCTAACTGCTCGGTACACTTGCCATAGCTGGTACTTCTCTTCCCCAGGGAGGTACAAAGATGACTTTCCCCCTTCTCCTGTGTACCCCAGGGGTACACAAAAGCAAAGGCAGGAAGGAGGTGAAGATGGGCCAGTCCCACCACAGCCTGGTCTGGACGAGGAGACTTCAGAATTCTGGCATCCTGAGAGTCAGGCCCCAACCCACCTTAAGGGTGGCTTCTGAAGTGTGAGCCCAGCCTACTCTTCGCTTTTCGACAGGGGCCTTGGCTTTGTCTCCTCTCATTCAGCCAGCTGTTGTGACACAGGCCTATACCTACTCCTGGAGACACAGTGGAGACAGGACAGACCACATCAGCCCTCATCAGCCAGTTCTGAGATAATAGCTAGACAGAGTTGGGGGTTTTAGATATCCACCATGTGGGTTGGAGCTCTTCTCCAAACCTGTGGCTGGGGATTTTTTTTCTATTATTGTAAATATTTTGAACGTGTAGGCATGTAGTAACATGTTATAATTACACTCCCCCTTCTGCAGTACTTGGAATCAAACTAGGGTTTCTTACCTGTAGGCAAGCACTCTGCTGCCGAGCCTCACTAAGACACACCCTGAGGTATAAGCAGACCAGGGCTGAGCAATATAGCACGAGGTCTGAAAGGTTTCCAGAACTGACAACTGCTTTCAAACTAACAGGTTCCAGACACCTGCTTGCTCCCGTAGCCTGCCTCTGGTCAGTAGGTCCTAAGGATCACCTGGCTGAGGAAATTCCACACAATACCAATGCCTGGGGCTTTGCCCCCAACCAAATCACCCCTGTTTGCCTGAGGTCTGCTGCTATGCACATCTGCCCTGTCCACAGGCAGCTGCTGAATGCCCCATGGCTGAGACTCGGAGGAGGAGCAAAATGAGAAATATCCCATTCATACTTAACAGTGCTCCAGCGGGAAGAGGGATTATTCAAGGACATGCTGGGTGAAGTCAAAGATACGGTCCAAATTAACTTCACCTGCCTGTTTGCTTTTTCTAGGTGCCAGTAGATGATCTGAATGTTACACAAGTGACCCCTCTTCTGTGTCTATTCAGCAGAGATACTGTATCAAGCAGCTGCTGCCAGAAGTCAGGACTTGTCAATAAATGTTAATTTTATAAGAGTTTGATCCCTGGGGGGCAGGGGGAGACTGCTGAAGAGATATGTCACTGACCTGGAAATCGGAAGGTAAGAGGCACTTCCACCAGCTGCTGCCTCAGCAGCTGGCTCCCAGTACGGCCTCACCCCTCGTCCCTCACCCTTTCACCTCTGAAGCCGATGTTGCCCTGGATTTAACCCTGCACTATGATTAAAGGGTTTCTCTCAGCCTGACCTGAGAAAAGGTCCCTCCCCTCTGTCTCTGCATGTTGTGGGTAAATCAGAGGCTCAGGCAGCAACAAAAAGGGCAACTGTGTGCTCCCACAGAAAGGAAAATACAATCAGGATGTTCATGGCTTCTAGCTGCCATCCAAAGATGGGCTTATCTCTTTCACAGAGGTCCAAGGGATGGAGGGAGTGACTCGATAGCAGGGTAACTATTTGCTGAGGCCCTACTTTGTGCTAGACACTACTTATGTTCACTGCGTTGGATGTATTACCCCCTGTTGCTGCTGTAACAAACTGCTACAGTTTTAGTGCCCTAAAGCAGCACTGATACATCTTACACTTCTTCCTGTGGCTACACATCTGCAATGTTTTTATTGACTGTGCTGGCCTTGTAGCTAAGGATGTAGCTTGTGCCACCATGATGGGTTTATGTGGTGCAGGGGATCAAACTCCTGGGTTTAGGAATCCACTGAACTACATTCCCAGACCCTAGAATGGGTATTGAAGCTCTAGAATCTGGTACCAGTAGGTCTGGGTTTCTTTGTGTACATTCTAAGGCAGAAATCTGTTTCCTTGCTTTTTTCCCAGTTTATAAAGGATGGCATTACTCCTTAGCTGTTGGCTCCTTCGAACTCATAACCTCCAGTCATTTAGGCACTTGCCTCTCGCTTCCCCCATCAACATTTAGGGACCCTGTTATGCAGCGCCCACCTGGTAACTCATAAAACCTCCCACCTCAAGGTCAGATGAGCAACTTGATTCCATCTACAACCTGAATTACACAAATAACACAGTTAGGCTGTGGTCATCTTTGTAGGGACATGACTCAACCTACCTCACAGTATCTCAGAATACACTCTTCCAGAAACACAGAACTGTCCTGTTTTCTGCAGAAGAAGCAGGCTCTATAGTTAAGCAACTAGCCTACCACAAGGTGAACAAACATGTGACATCTGGTCTACCCTGTCTACACGTGCGCTCCATGAAGTCACAGTGTCTTTTTTTTCAAAGGTATACTATTCAAAATACAGGTACAGTGAGTTGTGTAGCATTTTATAATCAAATTGAAAAGGGGTCTTATCAACGAAGGGACTACAGTAAGAGGGCGGGACAGACTGCCCCTGGGACACTGTGTCTGGGCCAGGCCACTGGGATCAGAAGCGCATAACTGAAGTGCCAGCTGCCAGCAGGAAGGATGACTGCCTCTCTCCACACTCCTGAGAGGTAACCACAGAGCACTCTGCAAAACAGGGTGTGTCCTGTCCACAGAGCAAACGTGTACACATCCCTCTTCTTCCTGGCCCCAGGAGCCCGAGAGGAGAGGCGGGCAGGCTGCTGAGGACTTCAAATCTAAGCTAGCTACTCCACAGCCACCACCCTGCCAAGCATCAATGACAAGATAGGAGGTGTGTTCCAGAGGGAGGCAGGTCCCAGGACTGGATGTGCTATTTTCTGTCCCAAAGGACATACGGAAGCAGTAAACCAGGGCTCTCTAGGTCTTTCTTGCAAGGAGCCTGCCTGGCAGCTTGCTAGATATTTCTGGGAATGATCTAATTAAATATTAACTACTTGCAAAACTATGTCCTTACGTTCCTCACTAAGTCACTGTGAAGACGGGCATACGCAGATGCTGGCCTCAAACTCTCCTATGAAAAAGTTGCTCTTGAGTGGGTAAGTCCTGGGAGACTCCTCCATACAAAGTTATGCTTCATGAATAACTTTTTTAATTCCTCAGAAACTCAAGGAGGACAGGCAAGATGGCTAAGCAGGCAGAGGTGCTTACTGACTTTTGACAACCTGAGTTTGATTCCTGGAACCAATATGGGGAAAAGAGAGAACTCCTGTAAGTTGTCCTCTGACTTCCACACAAACACACAATAAATAAATAAACACAGTAAGAGTTTTAAAAGTGGGCAAAGCAAGTCAAGAGAACTACCTTATTTACAAAAAACGAACCACCAAACACTTGTGGTCCCATATCAGAGATTGTCCCACAACATTCAGGACGGTCACCCTTGACATAATCATTTAAGCAGAAGATCAATGAACTTGACCTTTAAAATCCCATCTCCTCTCCCATCTCTTCCTGCAGCAATCTCTGCACCTGCTTAAAAGCAGGGGGAGAAAATTCTAAAACTCATTGAATAAATCAAGCTCTTGACAACAGCCAGATTCTAAGTGCCAACAGTATTTCTCTCTAGGCTCTGCGAGCTTACTAGCGCAATTAATTATGTATTAACGACTTCACATCAAACGCCATGTTTGTTTTTACGGTGGGTGATCCAGGCTGGACCAAATGGAGATCACACGGATAATCATTTGCAGCCAGGTTAGTACTGGCACTCGGCATGCTCCGAGTCCTCACGTCCTGAAGTTTATCACTATCACTGTCCATCAGAAGCACAAAGGTTAGACCTCACATTTTGTTGTTTCAAAACGAAAGCTAGTGTAGACTGCTTGTGTTAACTTGTTTTGAAAGTAACCTCAGGAGTCCTTGCTCTCTGCTCTGACCAAGGGTTTAAGGAACTCGCTGGTGGCACCCACAAATGCAAATGTCACCAACCTGCTTCAGATACAGGTGGGAGGAGTCTTTGGCTTCCTTTATTGCTAAAGCTTAAAAAAAAAAAAAAAAAGCAGCCATTTCTGTCTTGGCTGACTTAGTCTAGCAAATAAGTAGTGACACCCCCGCCCCCCACTCCCATGAATCCACCCAAGACTTAAGAACAGAGCAGAGTTTGTAAAGCAAAAAAGGGGCGAAGCAGACGTGTTGGTAGTGGTCGTCTGGAAGCAGGAGGATGAGGATTTCAAGGCTAGCGTGGGCTACATGAAACCCTGTCTTAAAAAAAAAAAAAAAAAAAAAAAAGCAACAACAAAAAAAACCCAAAGCAACACCTGCACAATGGGTCCCCAGAACCCATGCATGAATGAATGCGCATCAAGGGCCATTATTTAATTTTCCACGCCACCTTCTCAGGTCGGGCCCTCTCCTGGGAGAGCGGCGCGTGGGAGCGCAGGAAGGCGCCTGGGAAGTTTCCGTCTGTCAGGCGACGGTGTTTAACGAGGGGGCGGCAGCCTATTTATAAGTGGGCCCCCGCGCGGGCCAACAACAAGTCTGGCGACAGACGTGAAACTTTTCACCCGGCAGATAATAAGATACTGTGCGGGCCGTGGCAACAGCTCGAGAGCGAGTGGAGGGAGCCGGGAGCTTCCCTGGAAAGGCGGCCGGGAGCTGAGGGTGCCCCGGGCCCCGCGCGGCCGTGCGCACCTGGGCCGCGTCCGCATCCCTGAGCCCAGCCCGGCTGGCGCGCGGCTTCCGGTCACCTGCGCCGCCCAGGCCGCGGAGCCCGCAACCGTCCGCGCAGGGCCGAGCGCACCGAGGGCCGCCGCCGCTGCCACCGCCGCCACCGCCCGCCCAGCCCGTGCCCGCGCTCGCCTGCGTCTTGTCGAACTGCTCGCGCTCGGCCTCTAGGCTGTGGCCCGGCCTGCGGCTCAGCACCCGCGCCGGCACATTCTTGATGCTGTTCATGCTGCCGCCGAGCGCGTCCTGTCCCGGCTCGGCTCCGAGCGAATGAGGCGTCACCGCCCCAGCTCCAGCCTAGGCACACGGAGGCCGCGCGCCGCGCCGCACGGGGAGGAGCCGCTGCCCCTCCCGCCAGTCACTCCGGCTGTCCAACCGACGCCCCGCCCTCCCCGGCTCCGAACGCTCCGCCCCCCGCCCCCGCCCCCGCCGGGTCTCAGGGACTCCGGGCGTGCCCCGCCCACTGCATCCCTTGAGCGGCCCCTAGGACGCCCAGGAGCCCCTGCGCGGTGCCCACCGTGGTCCCTTAGGGTTTCCAGGGCACCCTGCCATGCAACCCTCTGTCACCCAGAACGCTCTGCTCTGCACCCTCTGGTCCCCCAGGACGCCTTACCCAGCACCCTCTGGTTCCCCTGGGACTCCCTGAACCCCAAGACTCTGCATCCGCTTCGTTCCCGCGGGACTTCCTGGGAGTGCCCCACGCGCACCTGTCCTTGTCTCCTTGCACAATTCTAGCTCTCCAGGACTCCCCAACACACAAGCCCCCAATTCTGACAGATCAAATGCAAGGACAAATACCCATTTAGCTTGGCTACATACCTTCTTACCGTCTCCCCAAACAAAGGAGAAAAAAAAATCACATGGTCTTTCTCTACACCTGTAGGGGAAAAACTGGAGCAAATTGAGTCTTGTCTCCTGAGTCTGGTCTTTAGTTTGTTGTTGTTGTTGGGAGCCCAGCCATCTCTCTGAGTCTTTGCTTTTTTGAGATGAAGTATCAACTACTTGAGATAGGAAATGCTGTCTTGAGTTAGACACCCAACCGTCTGTCTCCCAGGTCAGGTGCTCTCTGAGGACTCAGATGGACCCTTTCTTTCTCATTGCTCATTCCCCAGTGTTGACATCCACTCAACACTTCAGAGTTGGACAAATCTGCCTTCGCCACTAAGAGATTAGCCATGCTTTATCTAATACCAATCAATGAAAAGCTTCTTTGCCAAAATATATAAAGTGACAACAACAGCTGATACCAAAAACCTACTTGCCAGGCACGGGGCTAAACCCCTTATACAAGTTATCTTGTCCCTAATCCTCGGCAATTCACTAAATAGGCACGATCAAAAAACACAACAAAGGGGCCGTTTTGCTCTGTGCCAGCTGTTTCTCAGACTCTTTTTCTCACATGAGACAAAAACCAGTTATCCTGTGATTTTTATACAAAAGGCCAGCCCCCACTGGGTATATAGACCATCTACTACAGTGGCCTGTCATTATCAGAAGTCCCCATTCTTTTTAGTCAATAGAGGCTATTACTGTGCGGGCATGGTGCTCAGCATGCAGTCAGCAGGATCCCATTTAATCTTAAAGTTTTGGTGGTATTTTTGCAGACCAAGAAAAAAGGCTTAGAGCCCAGGTTCACACAATTGCAAAATGATGCCTTCAGGATGTGGTCGCAGATCTGCCAGGTTTCATGCCACTGGGCTCTGACAAGCACACTACTGACTTGAGGATGATACTGGAGTCCCTATGGCTCTTACAAGTAATGTATCTGCTCCTGAGATTTTGAGTTGCTGAAGTTCAAGATGGCCTTGTGTTAACCAGCATTCTGCTTTCCATGCCTAGCAGGGCACCTGGCACATGACCATGCTTTTAAAAAATGGGTGTAAGGGACAACAACTTGGGTAAGTAAAGGTACTTGCTGCCAAGCTTGATGTTCCCAAGTCAACATCTGGGACCCACATGATGGAAGGAGCAAAATGATTCCTGCATGTTGTCCTCTGACCTTTAATTTCAAGCTGTGGCATGCACGTGCACATACACTCAAAACAAACACATAAATTAATTTAAAAAAGGACTGTGAGGGTAAACGTGAGACCTTTAATTCCAGCATTTTCAAGGCAGGTGGCTTCTTGTGAAAATGAGACCAACCCAGTTTATATAGTGACTAAAAAAAGAGGTGGTGTATAAAATGAAGGTTTTGAAAGAATAAACCAGCCCCACACAGTAGAGAACAGAATGAAGACTTTACTGTTAGCGTAGCTACCGCCTCACTGACACACAGGCACAATCCACCCACCCCCTCTGCAGTTCCGTCTTGCGCCATCCTGGATTTTCAAGTCGGCACCTTCATCATGCGCCTTCCAGAGCCTCAGGGACCTTGCGCATGCTGTTAGTATACCTGGAATTCTCTTCCTGTTTGCCTGGTTGAGCGTCTGCTTACCTTGCAGCTAGGTTAGATGCTATTCTCTAGGGAAGCTTCCCTGGTCCCTCCACCCTGACCTATGTCTCGGCATCTCAACATTCTATTTCATAACACCAGTCTTCCACGTGATTACTTAAGGTCTGTGTTCCCGACTAGAGTGCAAGCAGTTATCTCCCATAGCCTCTGAAGCTGCCTGGTGTGCTCACAAGGAATTAGTATGTGAGAGGTACCAGGGATTGAATCGAGGGCCTCGAGCATGCTGGGAAAGCATTCTAACCATGAGCATTATCTCCAGCCATCTCTCTACTTTGTTTTGAAGTCAGGTTTCACTAGAACTGCTTGAGTTGGAACTGAACTCATCCTGTACCCTAAGCTAGCCGTCCTCGGGCCTGGCCTCCCCAGTAGATGGGGTTGCAGATTTAAGATGAGGTTTCTGTGTTTTAAGCATTACTTGGCTGAGAGCCCATAGGTCCTCCTTGATAAGGCTGGCTCACGTGTGCTGCCCCTCCATAGACCCTTTTGGAAGGCCACCCCATCTTAACCCTGATGCATGTATCTGGCATCTTGGTTGATTTTGCTCACTGATTAGGATGTGGGGCTTACTGATTAGAATCATTCTCCTGGAGGCTTAAGTGGTGGGCCTTCCTGCAATGTGCCGAACCAAAATCACACCAACAGTGTTAAGTAAGGGAAAGGAAGCTACTCTAGCAAGAGGCTTACAAATCAGGGACATAGAAGAAACGACGGGTCACTGTTCAGAGTGTGACAAGGCTTCCATGACTTGTCATTCTCCAGTGCTGGGATGACAGAAGTCTACCATCCTGTGGCTCACCCGTGGGCTCCTACCACAGTCTCTGTTCTAAGCATTCTCTTAGCACTTTCTGGGTAAAACTGTTGTGTTTATGTGTAATCTTGATTCAGAATTTCTTTTGGAGGGGGTGTTTCTATTTCTGTTTAAAAGGTCTGTTCACAAGTTCTAAGAATACCCTGTATCAGTCTTTTCCAATGCTGAGATCATTTCTGGCAGGAGAATTAGAGTATAATTCAGTTGCCTCCTAATATGTTGGTTTTAGAGATGATAATGACAAAATTCAAATCCCAAAGGCTGGTTTATTGTGCAACTCTTTGCAACACACAAGAAACTGCTCCAATTTAAAAAAAAAAAAATAACATGTCAGGGCTGGTAAGATGACTCAGCAGGCAGGAGCACCGATTGCTCTTCTCAAGGTCCTGAGTTCAAATCCCAGCAACCACATGGTGGCTCACAACCACCTATAATGAGATCTGACATCCTCTTCTGGTGCATCTGAGGACAGCTACAATGTGCTTATTTATGAGAATAAATAAATCTTTGGGCCAGAGCAAGCAGGGACTGAGCAAGCAGGGTCGACCGGAGCAAGTGGAGCCGACCAGAGCTTTTTTAAGCTATCCTTAAAAAAAAGAAAGTCAATTCCCAATAACCAGATGAAGGTTCACAACTATCTGTACAGCTACAGTGTGCACTCATATACATAAAATAAATAAATCTTTAAAAAAATTAACATGTCGAGACAGAAAAATTGATCATATTAAAATTTGCCATTCTGAATTTCATGTTAATTCATAATAATCTTTTTGGGTCAGAAGAGGATATGGTGACATACAGGTGGTAGACTTCTGTCATCCCAGCACTGGAGAAGCTGAGGCAGGGGAACCACAAGTTTGAGCCAGCCTGGTATATATAGGTGTTACAGATATTTCAGGCCTATGAAGTAAAATTATACTTAGCTATAAAATAGTGTTCAAATTCTGTTCTACCCTACTTTTTCCTATGGAGCATGTAATTGTTCCCTGTTTTCAGGCAAGTGGAGAGGCAGCCATGAGCCTATCATACAGAGCAGGAAAAGTTTACTATCTGGGTTCTCAGTTTGGAAACTGGCCATTTCCAAGGGCATTCTGGGCTTTTTGCTTGGCAAGCGCTGGTTCAGAATCAGCTCTACATTCTTAGTCTGGCTCAGTACAACCAGTCTGAAGAGAAACCAAGTATTTATAGAGGGTGCCAGCCTCACCCAGTTTCTTTTCGGCAACCTTATTACAAAGGTGAGCTGAACGGCCTCCCCGCCCCACCATGCAAATCACCTGGGAAGGAACCCTGAAGCCTCTAACAAAGGGGCATTGACCCAGCACCATACAACCTTCCTCTGTAGTGCTTAAGAGACATTCGCTTGCCAGGCTGCATTTCAGGTTCCTTGGGAGCCGGCAGTGGTGCACGCCTTTGATCCCAGCACTCAGGAGGCAGAAGCAAGCAGATCTCTGTGAGTTCGAGACCAGCCTAGTCTATAGAGCTAGTTCCAGGACAGCCAGGGCTTCACAAAGACACCCTGTCTGGAAAAGCCAAAAAGACTGATTAAATAAATACATACATAAATACCTTCCTTGTTTTAGTCCTGTATAGTAAAAGGAAACCAAATAAAATATTTTTTATTGTTAAAAATACTTTTATTGAATGAAACTGGTCAATTATGGTGGAAAGGACAGAGGCAAATAGTATAATCTTTTTTTAGAAAATTAAATTACAAGTAAAATAGAATTTTTAGTCTTCAATATTCTCTTTAAAATCCATATAAAACTTGATCTTTCAGCAAACGCTGTCCTGTGTAAGTGAACTGTCTACTACAGAGCCAGGCAAGATACAGCTGTTGCCTGAGGACAGACAGGCCTTGACTACTAACACCCAAGGTTACAGTGTCCTGTTACAAACTTTACACCATCTCTTCTCCTGCCCATCACTACAACCAGAAGAGAAGAAAGACTGCTGTGTCACATACAGGAAGCTGACTTTTGGGAAATTACGGTTATAATGTGAATATGCACATAGACTTTAGGGAGACAGGCAGCTAACGTGGTGTTTTACACACAGTGTATCGGATACTCCCAGGATCCTGTTAAAAGGTTTCTGTATCTTCACAGTTTGGTTTTTGTCTTTTCCTTTTAGCGTATTTCTAAATGCACGTGTAGAGTAAGGAAGGCCTCATTTCTTAGGCATGAAAATTATTTTTTACACACAAAAAAAAATGGTTCATCAAAAACAAAATCTAGAAGCTTTAAGAAGTGAGCTTTGAGCATCTCCTCGCCCTTGCTTTAGAGGCTGCTCTGTGGGAGTCACAGTCCTCTTTATCTTCAGGTGACTGTATGGTATCCACTTTCTGCCTTCCACAGAGAATCCTGTTTCTGGGAGAAAACAAGAGCAGTCAACAAAATGGAAATGAATCAGCACTGGATGGTGCTGCGACCCTGACCATCACTAAGGTCTGCCAATGTTCTGTATGAAAACTGCCCAGCAGTGAGAGCTGGGGCAGGCGGAAGGTGGAGGGGGGCGGGGCGGGGCGGCTGCCTTGCCTTCCACTGGGAAGGCTCTGGTGTGCTAACAGGCGACCCCAGTAGCACCCACACCGTGGGATTCATTGAACTTCACTTGGAGGTAGTTCCAACAGAACCAGACAACACAAGCTGCTTCCTGGGTGACAGACACACAGAAGCAATGTTCAAACGTAAATTTAGATGCCTTATTTTCTGGGTCAAGGTCTCACTTATGTAGCCCAGGCTACCTCCAACTCCTCATCTTTCTGCCTTAGTCTCCCAAGTTCCCAAGCGCTAGGATTACTTTTTGAGGGAGGATCTTACTAGGTTGATCAAACTTGTGATTCTCCTGCATCAGCCTTTCCATAGGAATTACAGACTGTGCCAGATGGCCCAAATACGATTTTTTTTTTGGTTGGGGGGGGCAGCAAGACAGGGTTTCTCTGTGTATCCCTGGCTGACCTGGAATTCACTCTGTAGACCAGGCTAGCCTAGAACTCAGAGATCCGCCTGCCTCCGCTTCCTGAGTAAACCTGGGATTAAAGGCGTGCGCCACCACTGCCCGGTTAAGATGACAATTTTCAAAACTGGATGGATACACTAACTTCCTTAGATTTAAAATTATCAGTATGGAGAATAAAAATTTTTTTATTTATATTTCTCTTACAAGTAATCGCCATTCTACTCAGGCTAATTACAGTAAAACAAATCAGGCAAAAGAGAAAGAATACAGTCAGATAGATGTGTGGCCTTGACTCTCCATTATTGACATTCCTAGTTACTTATTAATATCAATTGTGATACAGGGTGAGACAAGCAAAGGTGACCTACGCATGGCCACAGTGAATGTCCAAGTTGACTTTGTCTCTTTCAATGACTGACAAGAGTGGTTTTTTCATCTGGCTCTTCTGAGACTTCTAATTTCTAGAAAAAACAACTCCAAAATTAGTATCCACATTAGAGAAATTAAAAAATACTTTAGACAACTAAACACAAATATCTCTCAAAGACCTGAGGGGGACTGGAGAGATGGTTTAGAATAGAACCACTTGCTGAGCAAGCCTGACAACCTGATTTTTTTTTGTTTTGTTTTTTTGAGACAGGGTTTCTCTGTGTAGCCCTGGCCTCGAACTCAGAAATCTGCCTTCCTCTGCTTCCCAAGTGCTGGGATTAAAGGCGTGTACCACCACTGCCTGGCATCACAAATCTTAAATTCATACATAAAATGTCTAGTCCTGCGCATTAGTCACAGTGCCAAGCTCCATTTAGGGTTGAGGTGCCCCCATTCTCATTTCCAATAAGGGGCTGCCCTGGTGTGGCCAGCAGGACTGCAGTTTACTCCCCTCCCCCTTTTGTTCTGGTCAAGTTTTACATTACTGGAGGTCTGTTGTTGTTGTTGTTATTGAACAGTTACTCTGGTTTAAAAGACCAAATAATATTTAAAACAACAACAGAAACCACACTGGGCCAGTGAGAAGTCTTTAGAGTTAAAAGTTCCTGATGGCACGCGCTGCAGCACACCACACCCACTCACACGGCACTCAAGAGAACAGTGCTGAATCGTATGACAAGGAGTGTGGGCTATGCCTTTGCTCTGCACCTGATAGGAACAGTTACAGTGTCTGTCCAATGCGAACTAAAGTTCCAAGGTGAACCTGAACTATGCCATCTCCCACCCATGCAGGAGTCACAAAACAGCACTGCTTGTTAAAGGGTCAGAAGCCTTGCTGTTTCCTGCAGGAGGATGACTCTCTGGAGCTCCCCAGAGTGGCAGGAGAGTGTCTCTTCCACAAAAAGGCTCTAAATTACTACCTACTAGCTCCCAAAGGTGACACCTCTGAAAGGCAGACAGGAGACTAAAAACTTTACTCGGCTTCCTTGTTGCAAAAACAAGAATATTTTCATAAAATCGTTTGCTTTTCCTGTTTTTAGCTTTAACAAGTTCAAAGGCACAGGGGAAGGAGTATATGAAGCTTGTTGTCAAGTACATTTCTGCTGTTTAAATTCCGTTTCCAACATCTCCAGAATCAGCTAATCCATCTGCAAATATATTCTGTCTGGAGCCAGTTTTGTTTGTTTGTTTGTTTTCCAACTAACTGATTTTCTGATTCTGGCTGTGGAATGCTGATCAAAGGATTTAATCTCCTTCCTTCATCTATAAAGTGAAGGGTTGGGATTATAGATTTCTTCTGGGTCTTTCCAACTCAAAAATTCTCTCAACCCAAGTTTTTACCAGCCTCACATAGCTTCAATATAGATATGAGGTCCATTCCACTGCATTTTCCTCTCAATTCCACTCAAGGTCGTTACTGAGCAGTCTCTGTAGCAGTGGTCGACCACTGTGAGGCACAACAGAAACTGATGGAGATACACAGACACACAGCTCACACCAGAGGCCAAAATGAGTGCACTCTGGGTTATATCTGAGATAGCAGACAGGACCTCACATAAACCCAGCGCCCTCTTCTGGCCTCTTTCAGCACTGTACAGACATAATACAGGCTGGCAAAACACATAAAAATAATCCTTTAAAAAATACAATTGAGCCTGGTGGTGGTGGCGCACGCCTTTAATCCCAGCACTTGGGAGGCAGAGGCAGGCAGATTTCTGAGTTCGAAGCCAGCCTAGTCTATAGAGTGAGTTTCAGGACAGCCAGGGCTACACAGAGAAACCCTGTCTCAAAAAACCAAAAAAAAAAAAAAAAAAAAAGAACAATTAAAAAGAAAATACAATTGTGAGCCAGGCAGTGGTTGCACACACCTTTAATTGCAGCACTCAGGAGGCAAAGACAGGCAGAGAATTCTGAGTTCCAGGTTAGCCTGGTCTACACAGTGAGTTCCAGGACAGCCAGGGCTACACAGAGAAACTCTGTCTACAAAACAACAACAACAAAAATACAAGTGTGTTAGAATTGGCTTGTAATCTCAGAGCTGGGGAGGCAGAGAGAGGTAGATCACTAGCCAGCTACATTGGTCTACTTGGTGAGTTCACATAGGAGACCTAGTCTCAAAAACTGGTAGGTAGCACCTGAGAACACCACCTAGCATTGTCCTCTGGCCCCCGCCAGCATGTCTACACACAGCCTTTGCACTCCCAAATGCACACACAGCCATACAATGGGAAGCAATCGGAACTAAGAAGAACAAAGCACCAATGTCCCAACAACATAAATGACTCTCAAAGTATCAAGGAAAAAGGTAAAGTGCACACAGGCTGGAGGAGGCCCATGTTGGTTCTGAGGACCACCATGGAAAAAATAAAATATACCGTGTGACTGCATTATCGCAATGCTCCGCAACAGGCATAACTAGTCTGCAGTGATAAAAATCACAGCATGTGGAACGAGTACAGAGGCACTTCCTGCCAAGGGCGCTCAGGGAACTCCCTCTGATGGAGACGCTCCTCTCAGTGAACACCTCATGGTTCACATGCATAACAACACTTACTGAAGCAGCATGAGCTTTAGTACTGTTTCATCAAGACAGCAGGGAAGACACTGGGGACATCGTGTGTGTGTGTGTGTGTGTGTGTGTGTGTGTGTGTGTTGTGTACTTACGTGTGCAGGTGTGAATGCCCACACATGTGAATAAAGGCCAGAGACGGACATGTCCAGCTCTCACCCTGCCATATATCCTTTGAGACTGAGTCCCTTCATGATTCTAGAGCTAGGCTGGCAGCCAAAAAGCCTCAGGATCCTCCTGTCTCTGACTCCCACAGTACTAGAGTTCAGAGCATACATCCACACTTGGCTTTTTATGTGGGTGCTAGGAATTTTAACTCAGGTCCTCATGCTTATACAACAAGCACTCTTTGTACTGGGCCATCTCCCCAGCCTCATATTAAAATAATTCTTTTTTTTTTTTTTTTTTTTTTTTTTGGTTTTTCGAGACAGGGTTTCTCTGTGTAGCCCTGGCTGTCCTGGAACTCACTCTGTAGACCAGGCTGGCCTCAAACTCAGAAATCCACCTGCCTCTGCCTCCCAGGTGCTGGGATTAAAGGTGTGTACCACCACTGCCTGGCCTGGCATATGCCTTTAATCTCAGCATTAAGGAGGCAGAGGCAGGCAGCTCTCTATGAGTTAGGAGCGCAGGACAACCTGGTCTCCATACTAATTTCAGGCTAGCCAGGGTTAAGAGTAAAACCTTGTCTCAAACAAACACACAAAAATAAACAAATGTAAAATTTTAACTATAAAGAGAAGATAAAATTTAAAATTGCAAGTGTTTTGTGGTTGTCAGAGATGAACAACTGCATTTTTTCTACTTTTGAGTGTTCTTAAAATCTTATGTACACTTCAAATTTGAAATTTTGAAGCCCAACATGGTAGTGCACACTTTTAACCCCAGCACTCAGGAGGCACAAGGATCTTAGCAAGTTTAAGGCCAGCCTGGTCTACATAGTTCAGGTCAGCCAGGTTTATATATGGAGACCCTGTCTCAAAACAAAGCAAAACAAAACAAAAAATAAAAACATTTGAAACTTTGTATGTGGGCTGGAGAGATGGCTCAACGGTTAAGAACACTGACTGCTCTACAAGAGTTCCTGAGTTCAATTCCTAGTAACCACATGGTGGCTCACAACCATCTGTACTGGGATCTGATGCCCTCTTCTGGTGCCTCTGAAGTCAGCTACAGTGTACTCATATAAATATAATAAATAAATCTTTAAAAAAGAGAAAAGAGCCAGCAGTGGTGGCACATGCCTTTAATCCCAGCACTTGGGAGGCAGAGGCAGGCGGATTTTTGAGTTTGAGGCCAGCCTGGTCTACAGAGTAAGTTCCAGGACAGCCAGGGCTACACAGAGAAACTCTGTCTTGAAAAACAAAACAAACAAACAAAAAGAAAAGAAAGGAAAAGAAAAGAAAAGAAGAGAAAAGAAAAGAAAAGAAACTTTGTGTGTTTTAAAACATCTCCAACGTGGGTGGCCGGTAAGATACTTGTTACTTAAGGCCCTAGGTTCCATTTACAGTAGCAAAAAACCAAAAACCAATTGTCTACCCTCAGAAATCCCACAAATGAGAGAGTAGTTTGGAACAGTGACCATTTTTGGTTTGATCTCTCTAGACCTCACAGCACAGGAGTCCCATTTCAGACTCCTGAGCACTGTGTCTCTCTTCTTGAAACCTTCATTCTATCAGAATGCCACCTCCCATATTCAGACCCTCTTGCTATAGGGCTCAAGGAAAGGGAATCCAGGCTGGGGACATAGAGCAATCAGTAGGTGCTGCCCCACCAGCACGAGGACCTGAGCTTGATCCCCAGCACCCACAGGGATAGACCTTGTCTCAAACAATAAGGCACATAGCTCCTGAGCAACACTGAGGTTGTCTTCTAGCCTAGAAAACTCTCTCTCTCTCTCTCTCTCTCTCTCTCTCTCTCTCACACACACACACACACACACACACACCTCCCTAAACATACAACTATACCTACACATTTTTTTTTTAAGAGAAAGAAAAGGCAACGCACACTTCTGTTGAGATTCTCACAGCTGATGGGTAGCAGTGTGCTCAGCTCCAGATCCGTGACCATCTGCCGAGACTCAGCCAGCAGGCGCTGGAGTTTACTTGTAGGAGAAAAGTCATCCTGAAAAAACAATTCAGGTCACAACTATGAGAGACATTTCTAAGTGTTTTTGCACAATCACAACTTACAGACATAGACGTTAACTCTGTCAACAGCGACATCAGTATTATTAAATGTACCCAATTCCTTTCATTTCTTACAACCTACTCAATGAAATAATGCAACATTAACAGAACCTACTATGACTAATTATAAGAAAAGATTCTTAGACATTATTTGGCTTTCCTAAATACAAACTTCAAGCCAGGTGGGTATGGTGGCACACACCTTTAATTCCAGCACTCAGTAGACAGAAGCAAGTAGATCTCTGAGTTCAAAGCTAGCCTAGTCTACCTAATGAGTTCTAGGCCAGCCAAGACTACATAGTGACATTTTGTCTTAAAAAAAAAAGTCAAGTCATAATTAGCAGGTCTAAGTAACTATAACACAGAACCTTGACAATGAAGGCATGTGGGATTTTAGAGTATGTGGAAATGTACTTTAGTTTAATCTGGCTATTTTATTTGTATTGGGTTTTTCTTTGAGGGTAAAGATCAGAAGACAAGATAAAAGAGTCAATTCTCTCTCTATCTTTTTTTTTTTTAAATGTGTAGCCCAGGCTGGCCTCAAACTCGTGATCCTCCTGCCTCTGCTTCCTTCAGCAAATCCTACCAGGGTCTGCTTTCACAACTGGCAAAAGAGTCAATTCTTAAGCAGAAAATGGTAAGAGTCTGTACTCTTTCCAATATACAAGTTCTAGGAACCAAACTCAGGTGGTCAGGTGTAGTGGCAAGCAAGCACCTTTACCTTCTCTCTGAGCAATCTAGATGGTCTCTAAGTTAATAGGACACATGTATACTTTGTATGTGGAGAGAGTGCTCGATGGCATGAGGTCAGAGAACAAGGTTGCAAAGCCAGTTTTCTGTGTGTACGCAGTGGATCAGGGGACTGGACTCGGTTTGTCAGTTTTCTGTGTGTGCGCAGTGGATCAGGGGACTGGACTCGGTTTGTCAGTTTTCTGTGTGCACAGTGGATCAGGGGACTGGACTCGGTTCGTCAGTTTTCTGTGTGCGCAGTGGATCAGGGGACTGGACTCGGTTTGTCAGTTTTCTGTGTGTGCGCAGTGGGTCAGGGGACGGGACTCGGTTTGTCAGTTTTCTGTGTGCGCAGTGGGTCAGGGGACGGGACTCGGTTTGTCAGTTTTCTATGTGTACGCAGTGGGTCAGGGGACTGGACTCGGTTTGTCAGTTTTCCGTGTGTGCGCAGTGGGTCAGGGGACTGGACTCGGTT
>JADRCD010224382.1:31833-45854 GCA_019843815.1 Montemys delectorum | reverse complement strand
GGCTGGATATGGGTACACATCTTTAATCTCAACACTTGGGAGGCAGAGGTAGGCAGATCTCTGTGAGTTGGATGCCAGCCTGGTTTGCAGAGTGAGTGAGTTCCAGGCCACTCAGGGTTATGCAGAGAAACCCAGTCTTGAAAAAACCAAAACCAAACCAAAAAAGAAGGAGGAGGAGGAGGAGGAGGAGGAGAGGAGGGGGGAGGAAGAGAAGAAGAAGAAGAAGGAGAAGGAGGAGAAGAGGAGGAAAAAAGAAAGCAAGCAAGGGCAAGGAGATGGTTTTCAGTTGTGGTAGTTTCTCTGCACTAATATTTCAGTTTTATGATCATCCCCACAATTCTTGTCACAGTGAGGGAAACCAGAAGATCTCAGCTCCTGCTGCAGCCACCGCAGCCAGCTAGTCTTTGCATTATTCTTTAAGGCAGGCATCAAGTCCTATAGATCTTATTCCCTATGGTAAGCCCAGCACCTAAACAGTGGAAGTGCTGTTTTAATGAAGTCTTGGCTATCTCTGTAGCACCTACTCCAGTTCAGAGCCTTCTACCCACAGTCACACAAACCTGGTCCATGATTTTAGTTTTGTTAGGTGAATAATTGTCACCTACAGATCACATCTAAAAATTCTTACATCATGCCCCCCATAGGACTAGGATTATCATAAGCATTAGTGCACCCAGATTTATAGCCTACTGTACAAGAAGCAGCAGTAGGTGCAGTGAGTACGGAGTAAAGCCAACCTCATGGAAGCAGAAATCAACACCAATAGCATAGGCTAACATTACCTGCACTCCAGGGCCTTTGGTTCCTCCATCTTTAAGCCATGTATCTGTATTAATTCCTGAGAATTTTCTACATTGAAATTAAGAAACTGCAGGTCACTCTGCTGTTTTACATAAATCTGCCAGAGATATCAACAAATCAATACAATAAAAACCAAACCAAACTGAATCAATAGTTTGGCACTTTGACATCCTAACAGACCAGTTTGCTTTGTTGTTTCCTACAATTCTAACAGGATATTTCCAAACATCTCATCTCCTAACCACTAATTCCCACAGCCAAGACTATCTACTATGCTAAATATGACATATGTTTGACGTAGTGAAGTTCTAGAAGGCACCATTAACAAAATCAACGGGTATTGGGTGTTAGTGGTGCATGCCTTTAGTCTCAGCACTGGGGAGGCAGAGGTAGGGCAAGAGAACCTCTGAGGTCCAGGCCAGTACATCTCCAAAGCAAGTTCATCAACGGGCAGATGGCTTCCTAATTCCCAAATATTTTCCACCTGTGGTCAACAGTGTATACAGCTGGGACATACCTGTCTCAGATTGTGTAGCTCTGAATTTGTACGATCTTGCTTTGACTTTGCAATACCAAGTAATTCATCTTTCCTCTTTTCTCTCTCGACTGTATAAGGAAAAAAATGATTGGGTATTTTTTCATCAGCAATATCAACACATATCTCTCAAGTTCTAACAATTTAACAGCTAACACTTTTGTTGTGGTTCTTAAACTTAAAACTACAGAATGACTGGTAAAGGCTTTAATCTGTGCTTCTGAGCAGATCCTTCATAAAGCAAGAAAATGCACAATATAACTAATGTTAAGTCAAAACGGTATGCATGTGCTTATAAGAAAATACGCAAACAATAAACCTGAAAGCAAGCCAGGCACAGGGGCACACATCTGTAATCCTATCACTTGGGAGTTGGAGGTAAGAAACTCAGGAGTTCAAGGGTAGCCTAGGTTACATGATATCCTAACCCCAAACAACAAACAAACAAACAAAACCAAAGCCTAAAAGTGAGTATTGAGAAACAGTCATTACTCACTGAGAAGGAGCCCTCTATTAAGTCGGCCTTGAACTTATGATCCTCTTGAAGCCTCTAGATGTTGGGATTGTGGTATCCTATCACCCCTGGCTAAGGACTCATTTTTTTTTTACTTTTTAAAGATTTAACCATTTCAGTTATATGTATGTGAGTGTCTGCATATATGTATGTGCACCACACACCACCCTCAGAAGAGAGCACCAGATCCTTCGGACATTTGTAAGCTCTCAGCAACCGTGTGAGTGCTAGTAATTGAATCTGGATTCTCTGAGCCATCTCTCCAGTCCTAGGAATTTATTTTAAACAAGCTGAGTTTGGTCATGTGTACCTGTGATCTAGCTACTCTAGAGTTTGACATCAACAGTTAGAGAGCAGCCTTAGCAACACAGAAGGACCCTACTTTGTATATTACAAAAATATAGAAAGGAGCTATTTTTAGGAGATGGGGATATAGCTCAGAGGTAGAGAGTGCTTAATTAGTACATGGGAGGCCTTAGGCTTGAGCCCTAGCCCCAGCATTATTGGGAAAAAAAAAAGAGTATATAGAAAGAAGGTACTATAAAGGTATAAAAAAAACCAAGGTACTACTCCTAAACATACATTAGCAGTGTACATAAAAACTGATTTGAACTGGACAGCGGTAGTAAACATCTTTAATCCCAGCACTTAGTAGGTAGAGGCAAGGGGATTTCTGTGTGTTTGAGGCCTACAGAGTGGGTTGTAGGACAGTCAGGACTACACGGAGAAACACTGTTTCTCAAAAAAAAAAAAAAAGGAATTGATTTGATTAAAACAGCTCCATCAGCAATAAACGCTTCACTTAAAAAAATCAATACAGCCAGGCAGTGCTTTAATCCCAGCACTTGGGAGGCAGAGGCAGACAGATTTCTGAGTTTGAGGCCAGCCTGGTCTACAGAGTGAGTTCCAGGACAGCTACACAGAGAAACCCTGTCTTGAAAAACCAAAAAAAAAAAAAAAATCAATACCAAGAAACATAAATGAAATTATGAAATTATGATTTGGTATCTGTCTTAGTTACTTAATACTTAATAGTTTAGTTAGTTACTTTCTATTGCTATGAAGAGACACCATGACCAAAATAACTTGTAGAAGAAAGATTTTATTAGGGTCTCAGAATTCCAGAGGCTTAGAGTCTATCATGGCAGGGAGCATAGTGGCAGCTGAGAACATGTATCTTTTTTCTAGAGAATCAGAGTCCAGTTTCCAGTATCATGTCAGGCAATACCCCAAAGGATTTTACACCCTCTTCTGGCCTCCAGAGCACTGTATATTCTCTCTCTCTCTCTCTCTCTCTCTCTCTCTCTCTCTCTCTCACTATCTCTCTCTCTCTCTCTCTCTCTCTCTCTCACACACACACACACACACACATACACACACACATACACACACACAATTTAAAATTAAAAATAGAATCTTAAAAAACAAACAAAAAGGCAACTGGGCAGTAGTGGCATACATCTTTAGTCCAGGCACTCAGAAGGCAGATGCAGGAAGATCTCCTAGTTCAAGGTCAGCCTGGCCTAAAGAGCAAATTCCTAGGCAGCAGAAGCAGCACAGAAAGTTCACTAGGAATGACGTGGGCTTTTGAAACCTCAAAGTCTACCCCCAATGACACACCTCCTCCAACAAGGCCACATATTCTAATCCTTGGTATAGGCCTACAGGGCATACTCTCACTTAAACTACAATACTATTAAACATTGTGTAGGTATTTGTATACATATACATGCTTATATACATATATATGTATGTGTTAACACATTGTGCTTCATAAATATATAGTATTATTATAACTATTATCAGTGGTGTTAAGATATCAAATCTAGACCTGGAGAATGCTAGGAAACTGGTCTAATACTGAGCTACATTTCTAGACAATAAGTTGAATTATAACTCAATTAAAATAAACCTTTGGAAGATGAAGAGATGGCTCAGTGGTTAAGAGTACTGGCTACTCTTAAAAGAGGACCTGGTTCATTCTCAGCACCCACATGACAGACTATAATCACCTGTGACTCCAGGTCCAGGGGATCCGATTCAGTTTCTGGTCTCCTTAGTCACTGGGCATATATAGTGCACAGATATATAAGCAGGCAAACACACATCTTTTTAAAAAGATAAAATAAACAAACTTTAGAAGCCACTGTGCTACTGTATACCTATACTCTCAACACCTGGAAGGTAGGAGGATCAGGAGTTCAAAGCTTCCCCTGGCCACATAAGACTCTCACTCAAAACAAACAAAAAAGACACAATTAGCAAGTAAAGACACAAATTTGAGTTTAACATTAGTTTCTGATCTTCATGTTATTTTGTAGCTGGGATTTATTCCTATTTGTCTATCAGCGTATATATGTGGGTGTGTGAGTGTCCACGAGATGCTTAGAGAGCAGAGCAGGCCTCAAGGCCATCCTCTTCCAGCACTTCCCACCTATTTCTTAATGACAATTCTCAAAGTAAAATAAAATTACAACCCTTCCCCCTTTCCCTTTCCTCTCTTCAACCTCTCCCATCTATCCCTCTTGCTCTCTTTCAAATTCATGGTATTTTTCTTTGTGTGTGTGTTTTTTATATACACACATATACAACCTGCTCAGTCAATAGACTGTGACTTGGCCATATATGATTTCAAGGCTGACCACTTGGTGTTGGATAACCAGCTGGGGCTCTTCCCAGGGATCCACCTGTATTTTTTTAAGTAGCAAATAATTTATTGACCTATTGTGTTTATTTTTAAAGTAATTGCAGGCACACATGTACAGAGGACAGAGGATTTGAGGCTTAGTTCTCTTCTTCCACAGTGTGAATCTTAGGGATTAAATTCAGTTCATCAGCCTTGACAGCAAGCATTTCACTCACTGAACCATCTGTCCAGTCAGTCTGTCTGTCTCTCCTTCCACCATACAGGTCTCAAGGATTGAATTCAAATCCTCGGCCTTGGCAGCACATGCTTTTCCTGGATGAAGCATCTCTAGAGCCTATTCTCCATCTACTTCTGTGAGATAAAGTCTCTCCCTGAGTCTGGTTGAATTGAGTTTAGCCAGGCTAGAACCCAGCAATCCTCCTGGGTTCCTATCTGTTACCCTCAGCTGGGTAATTTCAGGGATACCTGGGTTGGTGCTGGTGCTGGTATCCATCTGGCCTCTGGATTACAAAGCAAATACTCTTAACCCATCGCCACTGTGTTTATTTTTGAAACAGGTTCCTGTGTAATTCAGGATGGCCTTGACTACCTTACGTACCCTTATGTAGGCCTTGAGTTCCTGATCCTTCTGCCTCTACATTTCAAGGGCTGAGATTATAGGCAAATGCCACTATACCCAGCTTAATGCTGAGTTTTAGAATAACCTCCTGTTGCATCAGAAGCAATTCCAGCATAAATAGCCATGCTTCCTTGGTCCAGACAGTGGTATGCATGGCTGCAGATGAAGGATCAGAGTGAAGTGGGTCTGTCTATTTCTACAGGTTGGTTCTAGAAACCAAAGAGTTTGTGTGAAGTTGTGCTAATATTTTATCCTGAGAACAAGACAGCATGGAGGAAGGTACTCTGGGATGTCTGAGTCTGAGTGAGGCTCTGCCTTTTACTGACTGTAGCCTGAGGTAGGACTTAATGGGACTAGCCTCCATTTCCAGCAGTCAAGACACACTAAAATCATCTTCTTTGAAAACTCCTAATGGCCATATGATACAAAGAAATGAAACATGTCTCTAAGCTGATGTGAAGAACTTCATCTTCTAAAGACAAAATAAATTTTTGAACTTGAAAGTAAAACTTTACAACTTCCAATTTTGAATAAAATGTGTCCAGAGTTTCTGCCATAGTTCTTCAATAGAAAATTACAGCATTGTTACACATTAAGCTTTTTCCAATACTTTGTTACTTCACTCACTTTTGTTTCACTGAATACTGAATCCAGGGTCTAGTGTATTCTAGGCAAGTAGGTACTCAACCACAGAGCTACATACATACCTTCAATTCTTATTCATTTTCTTAATTCTGTATTTATTTTTATATGTACCCAGAGCCTTGAGCATGCTAGGCTAGGGCTTTACCACTGAGCTCCATCCCTGGCCCTCACTTTTTTCTTCTCTTTTTACTATAGGGTCTCACATCGTCCAGCTGGCCTCGAACCGATTACATTAACTGAGGCTGCCCTTGCCATCTTGATCCTTCTGGGATTACAAGTGTCTACCTATACCACCACACATACATCTTGATTTTACATTGTTTTATTATTTGTTTTTTGATACTGGGTCTCATTATGGAGCTCTGGCTTCCTGGCCCCAAATTCACACAGGCCCACATACCTCTGTCTGCTAGGATTAAATGTATTTGCCACCACACCAGCTACACCTTGGTTTTTGTGATGCTGAGGAATAAACCCAAGGTATAACAGGCATACCCTCTACCAACTGAGCTACATCTGAGCCTCCTGGACTCACTGGCCAGGCAGTGGAAGCAGCCGTCTTTAATCCCAGTACTCAGGAGGCAGAGACAGGAGGATCTCTGTGAGTATGAGGCCAACTTGGTCTACAAAGTGAATTCCAGGAAAACCAAGGCTACACAGGAAAACTGTATCTCAAAACAAAAACAACAACAAAAACCAAACCAGACCAAAAAACTGTTTTTGAAACAATGATGTATAATTGTCTTCAGCAGAAATTTTTTTTTTTTTTTGGTTTTTCGAGGCAGGGTTTCTCTTTATAGCCCTGGCTGTCCTAAAACTCACTCTATAGACCAGGCTGGCCTCGAACTCAGAAATCCACCTGCCTCTGCCTCCCAAGTGCTGGGATTAAAGGCATGCGCCACCTCCGTCCAGCGAGGAAATGTTTTTAAAAGGTATTTCCAAAATGGATTATAGTTTTATTTAGTAAGTCTCATATTTTATGAACCAAGGAAACTTTTATATCTATGAATCAGGGTGGGCTAGGTGTGCTGGTCCGCATCTATAAGTCTCAGTTCAGGACCACACTGGAGGCTGATGGTAAAAGTCTCCTGGAAACTAGACTGTGTCTTCTGACTTCCCGTGAAGTGCCGTGCGTATGCATGTATGTATGCATGTATCTTAATGTAATACACAGGCAGTCAAAGACTTACATGACACTGACCTTCGGCATTATACCTCAGAATACACTAGAAGAAAATCAATCAACATCTTCAAATCACTTGCTCAGTCCTAATTCTCTGTGGCCTGTAAGTGTCTAGGCTTTAGTGGAATCCAAGACTGATTTCAATTGTAAAGTGGCAGCGGGCAGTGGTCTCGCACGCCTTTAGTCCCAGCACATGGGAGGCAGAGGCAGGCAGATTTCTGAGTTCAAGGCCAGCCTGGTCTACAGAGTGAGTTCCAGGACAGCCAGGGCTATACAGAGAAAACCTGTCTTAAAAACAAACAAACAAATAACCCCCCCCAACAAAAACACACCTGTAAAGTGGCAAATACACTGTACATTTAGTTACACATAAGACACAACTTAAGACAGAAATCCTAGACATAATGAATACAGTGCCCTGTCGTGGTGAAACTGGCAATCCTTAAAAGGGAGATTAAATGAAGGATTCCACTGTATTTAAAAATTCTAGGGGCTGGAGAGATGGCTCAATAGTTAAGAGCACCGACTGCTCTTCTGAAGGTCCTGAGTTCAATTCCCAGCAACCACATGGTGGCTCACAACCATCCATAATGAGATCTGACTCCCTCTTCTGGGGTGTCTGAAGACAGCTACAGTGTACTTACATATAATAAATAAATAAATCTTTTAAAAAATTCTAAAGATAATACTCTACTTTCCTTTACTCTGTAGAAATTTATTCTCCTCTTAATATGAAGGGGATTGAGGAGAGGAATAGCTGGACCAAAAAATGTTTATCTAATTTTCTCTTTGAAATACTCCCTCTGAATCACAATGGCTGACATGAGAGCCTAGGGGAACGTTGACAGGCAGGAGGATAAACAAGCTCAATGTGTCCAGTGAGAAAGGAGAGGACTCCAGTGTTAAATCTGAGGTGGGAGGGGCAGCGGCAGTGCCCAGGAACATGCTGTGTGGTGGGGAAGCTGGGAGTGACTGCACATGACACTAAATAAGGAAAATTCATGCCTTGCTTTCTTTCTTTGGGTTACACCAGTACAACAATACACGAGTGTTTTCCCAACTTAGTGATCACACGTAATTAATTTGCAAAATGGTGAATTCCTAAAGCTTTAAGTGCTGGGGCTCAAGTCTAGTGCTAGATAAGTATTGTACATATTAGGTTATGGCCGGCCCTTTGAACTCCTAGCTGTTCACGTAGTATCTGTGAAATTACAAATACTCTCCCCTCATCAATCCATAAGGTTCTTTTTAAATAATGTTACTCCTGATCCTCTGGGATTACAAATTATATCAGCTGCTGCTGTTAGGGATTGAACCCAGGGCTTAGCGTGTTAGGCAGGCACTTCACCAGCTGAGATATACTCCTACCCTAAAGGGAACTTTCCAACAGGAATATTTTGGTTTTTTATCAAGAAGGATAATGACCCATTCAAGCTGGATAAGAATGTAGTTCCACTTCACAGGAATAAAACAGCTACTTGGAGGAGAATAAAAATATTAGAACTCAAGCCCCAGTCCCTTACTAATTCTACAAAAGACATGGGCTAAATATCCAAAGTCTATTTTGAGGGAGGTGTACATCTTTTAGCCTATGACAAAAAGATGAAGTTATAAACATGCAACTATTCAAATACTTCAATCTACTTCTTTTACCAGTAAAAATTAGTTCATCATGCAGACAACTTTTCTCTTGCTTGAGCCGAATGATCTCTTCTCGTTGTTCATTGTTCTCTGTTGTCTTCTCATTTAGATCCTCTTCACAGACAGAAGGAAGAAAAATCCTCAAGTAAATACCAGCCTGCTAGGAAACACAGACACTACACAAAAACTCCATCTCCTCAGCAGCTCCTGAGGACTCTGATGGGTCTGCAGTCAAGCCACGCCAGGCCATTCACTCTCTCTGGCCTATAACCCAAGGGACACTGAGCAATCTCTAAAAATAAAAACTCCTTGTGTCATTTCTTGGTAAGGAGCCCTCCCTGCTGTACTCAGGATGAACCCCAAATTCCTTACTGTAAACAAGGGCCACAGTGACATCACCCTCCCTGCTCCCTACCATTACACCCCCTTTTTCTCAGTTCCTTGACTGGCTCTGGAAATGATTTGGGTTTTGTTCTCCATTCTTGGTGAAGAGCTTCTGAGTCTCTTGGAATTGAGGTGACACTCTGGAGAGAACCTAGCTCTGCACATAGAGCCACTCCTCTGCAGCAAAGTGCCTCCCTGAGCTTCCTTAGTCTTCCAGCCAATAACAGAGGCTGCTCAGGAGGCTGTGAGAACCCTAATTTACCACCAGTCCAGTTGGTTAGTAAGAAGTATGTGAGCCCCACGGATTTAGGACTGGTGTCTTAATGGGTATAGTCTCGTGGGACATGAACCTGTGGGATCTGTCACTAACTCCAGATTCCATCAAAAGCACCAAACTGAATTGTCTATGCACCCAACCCATAAAGGGAACATGGGGTTCCTTTTTCCAAGAAAGAAACAAATAAACAAACCCAGAATGTCCCCACTTAAAATCCATTGGAGGCCATCTGCATTTGTTCTTCCTGTTTCCTGCCTAGAAGGTTCTCAGTCAGGCTCTGGCTAGCCCTACCTACACTCCAGTCATGACTCAGATGCTAACTTTTCAAAGTTACTTTCTCAGTCAACCTGGACTAAACAAGTTTCTCTCTCTTGCTCTCTGCTCTACTTCCCATTACCCTACTTTAAAAATGTTTTAAATAAGGCTGGAAGGGTGGCTCAGCAATTAGAACTGACTGCTCTTCCAGAGGTCCTGAGCTCAATTCCCAGCAACCACATGGTGGCTCACAACTATCTGTAATGGGATCTGATGTCCTCTTCTGGTGTGTCTGAAGATACCATACATAAAATAAATATATATCTTTTTAAAAAAAAAAAACAAGTCTAGGTTAATCAAGTACTCATAATATACAAGTATTGACACAACAGACTTATACATCTTACTTGGCCCACGCACACACTCAATAAACACTGATGAACCACAGTATTCAATCTACTGTTGGTGCCATGCTGACCCAAAGACAGAGAGTCACAATCTGCCCCCAGTACTGTCATGAAGCATATGAAATGATGGCTTTAGTTGGCATTATAAATGGAGACAGGACTTGAGACCACTGGTGAAATCATGCTAAGCCCAAGATTGTAAAAAAAGCTGTGTCATTTACATTAAATTGGTCAAGATAAAAATTTCAGATTTAGCCAGGCAGTGGTGGCGCACGCCTTTAATCCCAGCACTTGGGAGGCAGGGGCAGGCGGATTTCTGAGTTCGAGGCCAGCCTGGTCTACAGAGTGAGTTCCAGGACACTATACAGAGAAAGCCTGTCTCAAAAAATAAAATAAAATACAATAAAATAAAAAATAAAATAAAATTTCAGATTTAGGGAGTGTGGTTGAGCCAGGGTCACATATAGTCTAGGCTGGGCTTTGAAATCTCTGTGTAGTAGAGGATGACTTTGAACTAATGATCCTCTGTCTACCTTGTAAGTGCTGGTACCTGTTCTACTATATCTGCTCAATCTCAGAACCTCTTAGTTAAAACAGTTTAGTTTGAGAATAGACAACAGTCCTCTCCACATTCTGCTCAAGTCTGAAGCAAATCTGGTCTGATGAGAAGCCTGGCTAGGTCAAGGGTAAAACAACCAACTTATTTGGACCAACTCTAGTGACTGGAGTTTAACAACCGCTGTACTTAAATTGCTGTTGTTCATTACACAGCATGTATCGGCAATAGCTACCTGATACAGACAAGTGAACTGAAGCAGGATTCTTTTAAAAATATGATTCAGGGTTAGAGATTTTGTAAGTATAAGGTCTCAGGTTCAGTCCTCAGATCTAAAAAAAAAAGATGCAGTATAACCACAATTTTGTTATCTTATATCTCGAAATGTGTGGTATTAATTCTATATAAATGAAACAGACATCGAATGTTGGGATCTATAGACAGGAATACACCCCTCTCAAGTATAAAACTAAGGGAACTGCGATAACGAAGTAAATCCCAGAGACAATGCACTATCTTAAATTGTCATTTCTTACCTTTCAGTTTATTGATTTCAATCCTAAGTGCCTTCAATTTCTGCTTATAATCTTGCTTTTCTTTCACAACACAAGTCTCTGCCATCTTAGCATCACGTAAAGCATGCTCTAACAACTTAAATTTACCCGAACAATCTGAAATGTGATTAACTGCCTCAATAATATCTTTGTCCTAAAAACCAAGGGGAAAACAGTTAGGCCATATTTTAAATTCCAACTAATCAGTAAGGTCATTCTTACTTAGACTGCATTGGGCAGTGAGTTCATTTCTTAACACCTTTCAGGTTAACTCAGTTGCTATAACCCTGTGCTGGCACCAAGTGACAAAAGAGTCAGCACACACAGAAAGAAATTCTTATTTGACTACGGCACTGTAAGAGCCACTTTAGTTTAGTTGGCTAGCTTCCAACCCTCTGTGCTCTCACGGCATCTTACTCTCTCTTGAAAAGTTGAAAATCAGATAATTTTTTTAGACAGGCTCTCTTTACATAGCTTTGGGTGTCCTGGAACTCGATATAAAGACTGGGCTAGCCTCCAACTCACAGAGATCTACCTACCTCTGCTTCCTAGTGCTAAGATTAAAGGCATGCACCACCGCATCCAGCAAGAATCACACAATTCCACAGCCAAGCTACACTGTTCAGCAAGTGAGTTGGCAACTCTAAGATGGGGATGTCATTTCCTGGACCACAGAGGAGTCCTGTGAGGCAGGCCCATATTCCTACCTACTTTCAGCTTGTTAAAAGAATAGACAGAGGGCTGCAGAGATGGCTCAGCAGGTAAAAGCACTGACTGCTATTCCAAAGGTCCTGAGTTCAAATCCCAGCAACCACATGGTGGCTCACAACCATCCGTAATGAGATCTGATGCCCTCTTCTGGTGTGTCTGAAGACAGCTACAGTGTACTTACATATAATAAATAAATAAATCTTTTTTTTTAAAAAAAAAGGATAGACAGACTCTTAGGACCTCATTCAACCAACATGCTGTGTTAAAAGCTTTTGTGGTTAAAGCTGTATGAAACTATAAAAAAGGCATCTGCTTGCTGAAAAGCAATTCTAACCATAATTAGATATAACAAGAAGTGGCTGGAGAGGAAGCTTGTGGTAGAGCACTTGCCTAGCATGTGTGAGGTCCCAGGCTCAAGCTCTAGTCTCAGGGACACTTGCTGACACACCATGATTAACAAGTGTGTCTTCCTGAGCACCCCTAGCACTAGAGCAGCACCAAACATGCATTTTGGGGGAAAAACAAAAGACAAACAAAAACCCTTACAAACTCAGTGGGCTTATAGAGGGTTGGGACAAACGACTTAGTAGCCACTGGGAAGACTGGCACACATCTGGAATCTCAGCATTCTGGAGGCTGAGAGAATCAATGAGTCCTAGGCTAGCCCGGACTACATTACAAGTTTCAGGCCAGCAGACAAAATAAAACAAAATCAAAACCAGTGGAAGGACTAAAAGTGTACCTCAGTTGTAGAGTATTTACCTAGCATGCAAAAGGCCCTGGGTTCAGCCCCTAGCACCATAAATAAGCAAATGTATTTTATTAGACAAAACAATGACCCAAACAACAAAAGTTTGTGACTAGATCAGTTTAAAAATAATAAGCGCTGGGCAATGGTGGTGCACGCCTTTAATCTCAGCACCTGGGAGGCAGAGGCAGGTGGATTTCTGAGTTTGAGGCCAGCCTGGTCTACAGAGTGAGTTCCAGGACAGTCAGGGCTATAAAGAGAAACCCTGTCTCAAAAAAATAAAAATAAAAATAAAAACTAAAACTACCAAGTATGTGAGCCATGCCGGGCTTGAAGAGGAGCTGAGGAGTCCCCTACCCCGTCTTTCTAAGTCTGTCCTGATGTGCATGTGCTTCTAGCAGAGTCTGTTCTCCTCAAACCAGAACCCTGACTATGGGAGTTCTGCATCTTTATGAACGCACTGTCCTAACATGGAGGAAGCATCTTCATTAGTCCTCAAATTCTGCCAGCGCTGTGGTGGCAACTATTTTAACTAAGCCTAATTCTACAAATTTTAGCATTTTCTCTTTAATTTTCAGAAAGCTTGCTCACGATCATGTCCCAACATTAATGTCAGGAAGTCAATGGCACACATCTGCAAATGTCCCAACTACACCAACATCATCCCACTGCTTAGCAACTGCCAAAGGCACAGGAGGCAGAGGAGCACACACTCTTCCTCTCTCTTTCTGAGGAATCCATGCTTCATATTCTACCAGTGTTTGACAGCTTCCAGTTTTCCTCTTTTTTTTTTTTTTTTGTTTGTTTGTTTGCTTTTTCAAGACAGAGCTTCTGTGTAGCTCTGGCTATTCTGGCACTCCATCTGTAGACCAGGCTGGCCTTGAACTCACAGAGGTCCACCTGCCTCAGTCTCCAGAATGCTGGCATTAAAGGCTTGCACCACCACCCCAGCTTCCTCCTGTTTTAGTAAAAGACTAGCAAGCATCTACTGGCCAGTATCTCAGGAGAACTACTGCAGATACCTGGAAAGATTCACTGAAACAAAGTCAGAGGCTGTGGGAACACTGTAAGGCTGTTCCTTTCATCTTTGAGAGCAGAGGGTGAAATGAGCAGCACTGCAGCTCTGTTTCTGGGCTCCTAAGCACTCAGGGAAGGATGGCGCGTGTGTGGGTAAGCTCTGTAAGCTGCAGAGTACTCTCAAGTGGATGTATGGCATTTCAATTACCTTTAGCTTTATCATGGTAGTGAGAGCCTGCTCTCTAGCTTGCAATTGTCCTACCTGAGCAGAGAGGTCCACTAACGTGCTGCTGAGATTTTCATTTCTAGCCTACAAGAGAACAGCAGAGAAAACACTACTTGAGTCTGTTAATCCATTGTGCTACCAACCACAATCAACACTCACTTCTCTCTCTCTTTTTTAATCTGACATTTTTCAGGAACAATGTGGGTGAAGTAATAATTATCAGAGAGGAATGCAAATACCCACTCCTGTGAGCTCTAGCTCCTCTCCACCCACCCCTGTGAGCTCTAGCTCCTCTCCACCC
>JADRCD010224382.1:14697-26833 GCA_019843815.1 Montemys delectorum | reverse complement strand
GAGCTCTAGCTCCTCTCCACCCACCCCTGGGAGCTCTAGCTCCTCTCCACACGTAGCAGCCGCTCTGACTTGTACTGATTTATACAGGTTATGTTTATCAACATTTCTAAGGAAAATCATTGTTTTAATTAATACACAAATAAAACATCACAAGCTTCTTTACAAAGGAAGCCACTCATTTCCAGACAGGGTTTCTCTGTGTAGCCCTGGCTGTGCTGGAGCTCCTGCTGTAGAGCAGGCTGCCGTCTAGTTCACAGCGATCCTCCTGCCTCCTCAGTGCTGACGTTAGAAGCGTGCCCCGCCACACCTGGCTGCACATCTTTTTTAACATCTAGGCTAAAATCTTTACACTGGGTTTGGCTCAATATGCCAATATACATTTGCCCAAATCTTATAGAAAGTAAAACACAGAACGTGAGTCATTACATAAACTGGTCTTGAGGTGGTAAGGATGAGTCCACATGCATTCACCAGGCACAATGAATGGACTGCCATGACACAGTGCCTCAGAAGTGGGGTGCCATGTGTGTGGATACAGCAGACATGGGAATTCTCAATTCTCAATTTTGCTGTGACCCTAAAATTGCTCTAAAATATAAAGTTTAGCTGAGCATAGTGGCACACACTGTAATATCACATTCCAGAGGCTAAGACAGAAGGATTAAAAGTTTTGGGAACAGCCTGAGCTACATAGTCTATAGAAAGGAAGGAAGGAAGGAAGGAAGGAAGAAAGGAAGGAAAGAAGGAAGAAAGGAAGGAAGGAAGGAAGGAAGGAAGGAAGGAAGGAAGGGAGAAAGAAAGAAAGCCTGAAAACCCAGTTTTGCCAATTTACTCCAATGTGTTCCTAGCTTTGGTATGGGTGTGTCTATCATATCAAACAAAGCCTTAGGTTAATCTCAGTACGTCAGAGGCTGAGCCTGGTGGGCTGCAACCTCAGCATTAGCTAGAGGAGACTTAGGGAGACATGTTTCAAAATAAAAATTAAAAAATAAAAAAAGCTCTGGGAATGTAAAGGATTTGCAGCATCATCAAGGTCCTGGTTTAATCTCCACTACAGGAGAAGAGGAGGGAGAAGGAGGGGAGGCAGAGATGGGAGGGATGAGAGAGGAGAAGGGAAGTGAAGGGAGGGACTCAGAAGCTGGAAATCCGTATTTGAAGCTACCAAAACTTTAAGATTCTTATTTTAGGCTTTGTGGAAGGTTTTCTGAAATAACCCATTGTTGTTGAAACGGACACTGCTTCTAAAGCAGACAGCAAAAGCCTTTATGTTATGGACGGATGAAACTTCATCCCAGCACAGAGCAATGCTGCGCAGCCGTGCAGGAAACAGGGAGAACACAGAACTAAGATGGACAGAACACACACACTTCATGCCTCCATCCACATACATCCGCTTTTAATGATGACATTTGAAGTTAATTTTTCTGTAAATGAAACCCAGAATTCGGGCTAATAAAGTTCATCAAAAATTCAAACCAACCTCAAGGTCCTCCGAGAGGAGGGTAGAATGTGTGGCCTTTTGAGCCATCTCCTGAAGCTGGTGCTGAGTCTTCTGAAGAGCTGTCTGACATTCTGTTTGATTGGATTCAAGGGTTTTGACCTTCTTCATGAGTGACTTGATTATGTCAGTTCTTTTATGCAGCTCACCTGAGGGAAAGTTCAGTCACTGTGTCTGTACTGAGACGTGATAGGCAGCATTTTCAAAATCAGTGATTATGAAATAAAGGTCTGATAAACATTTTTAAAACTTTTTACTGTGAAATGTACAATGTCATATGTATTCTAGAAATAAACACTGTACCAACCAGAAGTCACCTTCCCAAACATAATCTCTGTTCATTTCTACTTTCCAGACACTGTCAGATCGTAGAATAATCACTTCCTTGATGCCCCTCCACTCCTCATGCTAAGGATGTAGGCCAGGTACCTGCCCCCCACTGAGCTACACTCCAGGCCAACATCCTTGCTTTTTACTATTATTGTTCTCCTACCTCTCTCTGCATCCACCCCCAAAGTATAATCTGACCCGTATACAAACAGAATTATACCCAGGAGTTAGTTAGGCTCTTCACTTGTAAGACCCTGAGAGCCGCCAAAGCTGTAACTGGTGTTTATCACTTCCGCTGCTACCTGACAGCAGTATCTGCTCTGCTTTGGTGGTTATGTAGGTCGTGCCCACTTTGCAGCTGTTAAATAGTGCTGCTCTGAATATCCTCTTACATGTATCTTGGGGCATTTCGGCTTTGCTGCTCAAAATGTGGTCCTTAAACCTGCAGCACTAGTATCACTGGGGACACTGCTAGGAGTGCAGAGTCCTAATCCAGGCACGGCAGTACATATCTCCCAGCACGACAGCACTAGGTCAGTGAAAACAGTAAGATTAGGGGTTCAAGGTCATCCTTTGCTACAAAGAAAGTCCAAAACCGGCCTAAACAGCAGAATATTCAATCTCAAAATTTAAAAATTAATAAAAGATAAAATGCCGAGGAGATGACTCAGTAGTTAAGAGCTTATTTTGCTCTTACTGAGGACTCAAGTTTGATTCCTAGTACCTGCACTCTGGGGCTCACAACTGCCTTTAACTCCAGCTCTAGAGGATCGGACTCTGTCATCAGGACCCTCAGGCATCAGTACTAACCCACGTGCACATATCCACACACACCCTACACAATAACAATGAAGGATGGAGAAGCAGCTCAGTGGACAAGAGCGCTTATTGCTTTTGCAGACTTAAGACTGGTTCTGAACATTCACATGGCAGCGCGCAGTTCCCCGTATTTCTAGTTCCGGGTGATCCAACATCCTCTCCTGGCCTCTGAGGAAACCAGACACATATATGGTGCACATACATACACACACATACAGGCAAAGCATTCACACACATAAAATAAAAATAATAAATGCCAGTCCAGTCTACAAAGTGAATTCCAAGACAGCCAGGGCTACACAGAGAAATCTTGTCTCAAAAACAAAAAGAAGAAGAAGAAGAGGAGGAGGAGGAAGAAGAGGAGGAGGAAGAGGAGGAGGAAGAGGAGAAAGAGGAGGAAGGAAGGAAAGAAGGAAGGAAAGAAGGAAGGAAAAAAGAGGCACCCAGGCAGTGGTGGCGCACGTCTTTAATCCCAGCACTTGGGAGGTAGAGGCAGGTGGATTTCTGAGTTCGAGGCCAGCCTGGTCTACAGAGTGAGTTCCAGGACAGCCAGAGCTATACAGAGCTGGCTTGAAATACAAAACATGGGCTGGCGAGATGGCTCAGCAGGTAAGAGCACTGACTGCTCTTCCGAAGGTCCTGAGTTCGGATCCCAGCAACCACATGGTGGCTCACAACCACCCATAATGCCCTCTTCTGGTACGTCTGAAGACAGCTACAGTGTATTACGGGGGAGCGAGCAGGCCTGAGTGAGTGGGGCTGGAGCAAGCAGGGCCATCCTGAGTTCAATTCCCAGCAGCCACATCATGGCTCATGGCCATCTGTACAGCTACAGTGTACTCATATACATAAAATAAATAAATCTTAAAACAAAACAAAGCAAAACCAAAAAAGAAAGAAAGAGGCTAGAGAGACGCTTCAGTGATTAATAGCATTGGCTTCTCTTCCTGAAGACCCAAGTTCGAGTCCCATTAGCCACATGGTTTTCAACCTTAACTCCAGTCCTAAGGGATCTAGAGCCTTCTTCTGGCATCTAAACATACTGCATGCAAGTGGTGTATGGACAAAGATAAAGGCAAAAAACCTCCATACACATAAACTTTAAAAAAAAATTTTTAGCTGGGCGGTGGTGGCACACGCCTTTAATTCCAGCGCTTGGGAGGCAGAGGCAGGCGGATTTCTGAATTTGAGGCCAGCCTGGTCTACAGAGTGAGTTCCAGGACAAGCAGGGCTACACAGAGAAACTCTGTCTCAAAAAAAAAAAAAAAAAAAAAAAAAAAAAAACCAACAACAACAACAACAAAAACAAAGAATCCAGACTCTTAACCCTAAACCTATTATATTGGAAGCTACCTAACTATAACTAGCTCATGGCTGGGGCAGCGAGCGAGCGAGCGCTGGAGGGTCTGGGGAAGCCTCAAGGATGTTAAGAACCTCAAGGATGTTAAGCATGCTTTCCCAGTGAGCTATATCCTCCAGCCCACAATTTGCTTTTAGTAAATTCTTTAGGTAACTGAAGTGAAAACTCTTGGAGGTGG
This sequence comes from Montemys delectorum, assembly GCA_019843815.1. Lineage (NCBI taxonomy): Eukaryota > Metazoa > Chordata > Mammalia > Rodentia > Muridae > Montemys > Montemys delectorum. The sequence continues at coordinate 22,648 of JADRCD010224382.1, read as the reverse complement.
AATGGCTAGACCTGGTCAGAGCATCTTCCAGTCTTTAGGCCCTTTCTTATAGGATATGCATGTCTCCAGCTTTACTGGGTACTGTAAAATGATTTCCCAAAGTAATTGTGGCAATTTAGTCCAGCAGCATGACTTTTCCTGGGGCTATCTTCCCATACCATGCTAACAAGGCCTGAGCCAATAGGCTGAATGGTATAGTTGGTTCCCTTTATCAACGCCTGATATATTTTGTCAACATAAAATAATCTATCATTATGATCTATTATTATGGTTTAATTTTGGTTTTCCTAATGACTAATGAGAACCTACTTATATATTACTGGTCAATAAATGTTCCTCTTTCCATGAAAAATGTATTAAATGTTTCTCTTGTATGTGGTAGAGATTCACAGAGGCATCTGAACGGCAGGCAGGCACCTCAACTAATATGCATAGCTGAGGGCGAATCTTGCTTCCTTCAAAAACCAGATACTGGTAGCTATACACAATCTGTGTTACTTAACAAGTACCTTTAAACTTTTTATTTTTTAAGACAGGGTCTCATCAGTCAAGTGTGGTGGTGCACGCCTTTAATCTCAGCACTCAGGAGGCAGAGGCAGGTGGATCTCTGAGTTCCAGGACAGTCGGGTTTGTTATGCAGAGAAACCCTGTCTCAAAAAGCCAAAAATCAAAAACCAAAACAAACAAACAAAAAGGACAGGGTCTTACAATGTATCGTGGCTGTCCTGGAACTTACTATGTAGACCTGGCCTCGAACTCACAGATTCATCTGCCACTCCCTCCCCAGTGCTGGAATGGAATTAAAGGTGTGTGCCACCACACCTGGTTGTTTATACAACTTTAAAAAAATTTAAATAACATTTATTTATTTAAATAACATTTGTTTCTGCAAGTGCTTGCGAACATCCATCGCAGTGCACGTGGAAGTTAGGGGACAACTTGTGAGAGTTGGTTCTCTCCTTTCACCATGAGGCGAACTAAGGTCCTCAGGCCTGGCAGCAAGTGCCTGGCCCACTAAGCCATCTTATAGACCCTGTTTAATATTACTTCCAATCAGCAGTCTTTCCTTTTATATTTTCATTTTGCTTTATCTTATTTTATTTGGAATTTTTAAGACAGGGTCTTATGAACCCCAGGCTGGCTTCAATGTACTGTATAGCCAAGGATGATCTTGGACTTCTGGTCATCTGACCTCCCCTGAACAAGCTAGTTTTATATGGTGCTGGGATAGAACCCAATGCTTCATTCATGCTAAGCAAGCACTCTATTGCCTGAGCTACATTCTTCTTCTTCTTCTTCTTCTTTTTTTTTTTTCCCGCTTTTGCAGACAGGGTTTCTCTGTATAGCCTTGGCTGTCCTGGTCACTCTGTAGACCAGGCTGGCCTCGTACTCAGAAATCCACCTGCCTCTGCCTCCCAAGTGCTAGGATTGAAGGAATGTGCCACCACCGCCTGACTGGCTTAATGTATGTTTGGGGCTGTTTCAGTTCAGGGCAGTTTCTAATCTTATTTTTTTTTTTTTAAGATTTATTTATTATTATAAATAAGTACACTGTAGTTGTCTTCAGACACCAGAAGAGGGCATCAGATCTCATTACAGATTGTTGTGAGCCACCATGTGGTTGCTGGGATTTGAACTCCAGACCTTTGGAAAAGCAGTCAGTGCTCTTACTCTCAACTGCTGAGCCATCTCTCCAGCCCAACTGAACTACATCCTAAGCACTATTTTACACTGTTTTGAAACTGTATTTAGAGGATGGAGGAATGGCTCAGGAGTTCAGAGTGTTGCTCCTCTTCTAGAGGCCTAATTCCCAGGAAAATGGCTCCTAAGCATTTGTAACGCCGTCCCAGAGGATTCACCACCCTTTTCTGGCCTCCTCTGTCACTGTGGTGCCCAGACATACATACACTCATACACATAAAATAGTTTTTAAAAATGAGTTATTTATTCATGATATATTCACGAGGCTGTATGTGTGCCAAGGCTTGTGTGTTATAAATAACTGATAGCTTGTGTGAGTCAGCCCTCTCCTGACTCTGTAGGTACTTAGGGACTGGACTCAGGCTGTTAGGCTCGGCAGTGAGCACCTTTATGTGCTGAGCCACCATGCTACCCTCTTGTTTTAAAACATGATCATGGGTGGTGACTCAGGGCTCTGAGCATTCCCTAGCACTGAACTACACCCACAGCTGTCACCCATGTTAACACTGTGTTAACCGCAGCTCTGGCCAGCACTTCCTACATCTGAGTATTCTGCGTCTCTTGAGCCTGCACATCAGGGTGACTGTTTATAAAGTCCTCCCATCCTCACCAGGACAGAACTCCCTGACATCAGGAGCTGTAGTCTTTACCGTTTCCTTATGCACTTCCTTAGGAGTCCTCTTAACATGTCAGCACACAGGCACATGCACAGGAGCAACACCTGTTTCTAACCTTCTAATTTGCTGCAGCGTTCCTCCAAGGTCAACACTTTCTGCCGATCCTCTTCCCATGAAAGAAGTTGTCTCTGATGCACTGCAACCATATCATTGAGCTCTTTATCTCGATCTTTCAATTCTCCAATGAGCAACTGAAGCTCCTTCCGCTGTTTCTCAATAGTGGAATTCTCAACTTCTGATCCGATGTTCTAAACATGGAGGGTGGTTTTGAATCAAGATAAACCCAACACTACACATCAGCCACAATATACTTTCCAATTGTACTCTTTTGTGGCCATCTCTGAATTGTAAAATTAAGTTTTATGCTCTTTTAAGAACAATACATCAAGTTATATCTGTTTAAAGCAAGTTCAAGCCTATCACACAGTCTTCTATCATCTTCCACCATACAATACACAGTTCTTCAAGAGTAGGACCACTTCCAAAGCTTCTGGCTAACCCAATACACTCAGCCCTGCCTTTCCCTGTCCCTTCCCTTCCTTTTCCTTCCTTCCCCTGTCCTTCGCCTGCCCTTCCCCTGCCCTTCCCCTGCCCTTCCCCTGTCCTTCCCCTGTCCTTCCCTATCCCTTCCCCTGTCCTTCCCCTGCTCTTCCCCTGCCCTTCCCCTGCCCTTCCCCTGCCCTTCCCCTGCCCTTTGCTGTCAATCTTCGTCTTCTGGTCAACGATGCTCTGCCTGTGTGTGTACTCTAGTGCATGCACTGCCCACGTGCACACACTTCTTGCTGCCTTTGTGCGTGTGTGGTGCTGGAACTCAAACATGGAGCATTGATGAGCGTATGATCTAACTACTGAGTTATATCACTAATCCTTGTCCTAGAATGTTGGAGAAGTCAAGGAAAGGTAAACATGAAATAATTGTTTTTAACAATATTATAGTCAACTCTTATCAAAGAATGGGAATTTTAATCTCTAAGAAAATAATTAAGCTAGATGTGGTAATACAACTCTTTAGCCCCAGCACTCTAGAGGTGGAGGTAGGTGGATCTCTATGAGTTCAAGTCCAGTCTAGGCTATATATCAAGTTCAAGCCAGCCAGACTACACAGTTAGACCCCATGGCAGCAGCAAAGCAAAAATATAAACTAACTAACTAATTAAATTCTAAATATTAACACATACATTATTGACATACATCCAATCTGTCAAGGGGAACTTAATACTTTTTAAAAGATTTATTTATTTATTATGGCTAGTGTTCTGCCTGCATGTATGCCTGCCCAAAGGCCAGAAAATGGCACCAGAGCTCATTATAGATGATTACAAGGCACCATGTGGTTGCTGGGAACTGAACCCAGGACTTCTGGAAGAGCAGTGCTCTTAACCTCTAAGGTATCTCTCAGAAATTTAATATTGTTGCTTGTCATACTCAACATATATAATTAAAGACAAGGACAAAGATGATGCAGAGGACATAGGCCTGATTCTTAGCACCCACAGAGCAGCTTGAAACTGTCTGTATCTCTAGTTCCAGGGGTCTGACGCTTTCTTTTGGCCTCCTTGAGCACCAGACACACATACATGGTGTACAGACACACATGCAGGCAAAACACCCACATATAAAAAAGAAAAAATAAATCTTAAAAAGGGTGGGAGGGTTTGGTATATAAAAGTGCTTGCCTGACAGCCTGGCAACATGAGGTCAATGCCCAGAACCCAGGTAAAAGTTGGAGGGAACGATCTTAACAACTCCACAAAGCTATCCTCTGGCTTCCACGTGTACACATGTGCTACATTCACATATACACGTCATACGCACACACATAATTTAAACAATAGGCCAGGTATGGTGGTGCTTATTAAGACAAAAATTACCTATAATCTTTCTTGGTTATTATCATTTTGTTGTTGTTGTTGTTGTTTTATTTTTGAGAGTGTTAGAAGAGCCCTGGCTGTCCTAGAACTTGTTCTGTTGACCAAGCTGGCCTTGAACTCAAGAGATCTGTCTGCCTTTGTCTCCCAAGGGCTGGGATTAAAGACATGTACCACCACCACCTGGCTGTGACTAACCATTTTAAAGTGCAGTGTATGTCAGGTCCTATCAACCTGTTCTGGAGTTGGCCACTTAATGGTTATATAACCTTAAGCTACTGATCATCTCTCAGTCTTAGTTTCTTTACCTGTAAAATGGTAACAGCAGTATTCTTAGAAAATGCTCTATTGCTGAGTAATATCTACAGTATTTTTAAATTATTAATAATTTTGTGTAGGTGTTTTACTGCATGTTCATCTGTGTATCACTTGCATGCTTGGTGCCTGTGGAGGTCAGATGTTGCCAACAGAGCTGCTGACATTTGTGAGTCACCATATGGGCACTGGGAATCAAACCTAAGTCTTTTGGAAGAGCAACCAGTTCTCTTAGCTAACTACTGAACTCTCTAACCTCCATGGCCTTTAAAAAAAAAAAATAAATAAATAAAAAAAACTTTTTGAGACTTAGTCTCACTAAACTGCCTTGCCTCTGGACTCACTCTGAGGCCTTGACATTTCCAGCCTCGAAAGTAGCTGGAATTACAGACCAATAGTATTGTAAGTGCCTGACATATAGTAATCACTCAACATTAGCTACTATTATTACTATTATTATTATTACACTTAGACAGAGCCTTGCTATGCAGCCCTGTCTATCTTGCAAGACGGCCTTGAACTCACAGAAATCACTATGTCTTTACTTCCCAAGAACCTTCTTTTTTGGGGGGGGGGGGGGGTTTTCGAGACAAGGTTTCTCTGTACAGCTCTGGCTGTCCTGGAACTCACTCTGTAGACCAGGCTGGCCTCGAACTCAGAAATCCGCCTGCCCCTGCCTCCCAAGTGCTGGGATTAAAGGCGTGCGCCACCAGCGCCTGGCCACAAGCACCTTCTGAGATCAAAGGTGTGCACCACCACAACTAGCTTAATACATGTGTATGTGTGCAGGTAAGAGAACTTTCAGGAGCTGGTTTCCCTCCTTCTGCCATATGGACTCGAGGGATAGAACACAAATCAGGCCAGCTTCATGAACCCACTGAGCCATCTCACTGGCCTAATATTAGCTACTATTAAGTTCTATTATAAACCATATGGTACAGAATTACGTTGTTTTTATGTAGGAAAGGTGTGGATTGAACTTGCCTCATGCATGCTAGACAACTCTACCACCAAGCGAAGCCTGGCCCCAACTTAAAGACAATATTTAACGTTGGGATGTGATGGCTCGCGTGGATATTGTCAGAACTCAGGAGGTGGGGCAGGAAAGGGGCATGAGAGTGAGGCCAGCATGGTCTACCCAGGGGGTGAAGAGCTGTACAAGTTCATAGGGCAGCCATGTATATGATAACAGCATTCTGAGAAAGATTTATAAATAATGATCTACAGTTACCTACTAGTACCTAAATACACACACAAAAGAACTTGGAATTCCAAGTCACAATACCTGAATTCCAGTCTATAGGAATGGCAGCAGGGGGCATGGAGCTCAGCGGAGGTAAGCAGGTAATAAAGCAAGCCTACTAATGGTTCCTGGCACCCTACACTGATACATAATTGCAAACCTTGGACACATTCACTTTCCAGGCTGTCAAAGAGAAGTCAGTCCGTCCACGCGCTAGGCTACTGTTAAATACACGAGGGAGGGCGAGGTCCCTGCCAACGTTCAACAGCAGTGCCTGGTGCTCGCGCCTCCTCGCTGGGTCCCAGCTAGGTCCCAGCGGCCTCTCCGCTCCCTCTCCTGGGGCAGAGGCGCTCACCTGGCCCCGGTATAAGGTCGCCGAAGGGTTCATGTGTGATGCCCCCGCCCCCAGAGAGAGTTGGTGCCAGGGGCGTGTCAGCTCAGAAACGCCATAGGCGCATGGCCGCAGCGGCTGGGGCAAAGCCACAGCCCAGGACGCCGCGCCCTCGGAGCTACGCATGCGCACCCAAACCGCCCGGCCGCGTCGGGGCGGCGCGCGCAGGTCTCGCGAGACTAGCGCCCGTGCTCGCGGCTCGAGCCCACTTTCCCACGCAGGAAGGCTCCCCCACCCCCACGAGCGTCGCCGCGGGAAAGACGAAGTGAATTAAAAGCCGTTTCTAGGTCCCATGGTTGCCTTGGTCTCTGGCTTCCCTTAACTCAACTAGATAAAGGGTCTGCTGTTTGCCTCCCTCTGGATATCTAGTCTCAAGAGCCGGGCTGGGCTCTCAGAAGTACTGGTTAAACAAGATCACTGGAGGGGCTGGAGATATGGCTCAGTGGTTAAGAGCACTGACTGCTCTTCCAGAGGTCCTGAGTTCAATTCCCAGCAACCACATGGTGGCTCACAACCATCTGTAATGGGATCCAATGCACTCTACTAGTGTGTGTCTGAAGACAGCTGCACTGTACTCACACTGGAGACAGAAGGGTCTACCAGTCAATCGATCATCTATCTGCTCTCCATAGTGATGAGAGCCGTGGCATTCTGTTATCACATTTACCACATTACAGCTGGATCCTGTGGCTGGGGTGGAAAGATGGAGACGAGGGGGGGCTCTGGGTCTCATTATTTCCGTGTGCTTGTGCATTCCTGCATCTGTGCTCAGCTGAGAGGGCAACTTCCAGAGTCTCTCTCCGGAAGGCCTTTGAGGCAGAACATCCAGCCCTCCTGCCAGGTTCCCCAGCTTTAGGATCGCAAATGTACACAACAAACGGCCTTTTGTTTTATTTGTGGTGGTTAAAGAGCGATTTCCATCGAGGCCTGACCACCGGAGAGTGATCCTAGGAATCCACAGTGAAAGGAGAGAATTCAAAGTTGCTCGAGAACACACTCACACCAAAATAAAAACGAATAAATTTAAAATTATACGTGTGCTAAGGATCAAATCCCTGTCATCAACAGGAAGCAGACGCTTTACCACATAAGTACACACCTAATAAAGATGTAACAAACCAAAAAGCAAAAAATAAAAACTAGCCAGGCGTTGGTCACACCTTAAATCCCAGCACTTGGGAGTCAGTTTCTAGTTTAAGGCTAGCCTGGTCTACAGAAGTAAGTTGGTCTACAGAAGTAAGTTCCAAGACAGCCTGTGGCACACTGAGAAACCCTGTCTCAAAAAACAAGATTGTTGACGATTAGACAATTAGAATTAAAGTCAATCTTTAAACTATGGGGTATGTTAAATTTCAAGTGAAAGGAAAAAGTCACATTATCAATAAGGGCAATTTTAAATCTTCATTTTCTAGTAGTAACATCTGATGATGATAAGGACTGAAAATGCATTTTTCAAGAACTGTTTTGGGACTGGAGATGTAGGTTAAAAGTGCTTGCTCCTCTGGTAAGGGGCCTAAGTGTTGGCATCCTTTGGTCTTGCCTGAACTCTGCTAAGAATTCCAGAAGCCAACACCTCACACCTGCTGTGCCCGGATCCCTGCTGCGCCGGATCAAAGCCACAACCTGCTCGCTGGCTGATCCTGCTATCCAGAAGCAGACCTGCTGTTTCTTTGCTGTTTGAAGTCTTTTGTTTATTGTAAACAGATCACCTTCCTGAGAGTCGCCTTTGTGTCTAGAAGCTATATTTACTTTATGC